>JARKHS020035992.1:0-174481 GCA_030143305.2 Amblyomma americanum | reverse complement strand
TGCTATGCACATCCTGAGCCTCTGGTGCAGTTGACTGCAGAGTACCTGCAGACACCTGCACACATACAAAACCCACACTAGATTCTGCGTACTGTGCATTGCCCACTATAGTGCCTAGCACGCCCTGTCTTCCAGTGAGATGCACTTCTTTTGGTGCATCCAAGCGTTAAGGTTCCAGTTCTAAAAAATGTCTGAGTTGATTATGAGTTAAGTGAATAAGCTTAACAAGTTGACTGGTTCTAAGCAGGCAGATCATTTGCAAGATCCGCTTCTCACAGCAAGGCAGAAAACAATAAAGGCTTCAGGACACTGTAGTGCAGGGCTCCAAATTAGTTTAGACCAAGTGGGATTCGTTAAGCTTCGCTGACATTGTAAGGCAGACCGGCACCTTTTCCAAAGTAGCAATGTTTACTGCCTCACATATACGTAACTCACTAGTCGCATGATTCCTCCCAACATGTATGCAACAAAATATTGCAACCGCTTAGAGCCATCTCTACAGGCCCCGCTGGGCCGTCCCTGCTAAGTGTGAAAAAAAGTGGCTAAGATATGCTTTGTCATATTCAATGCTACAAACTATTTTTAAAAAGCATGCAGCAAAGCTAGCAAAAGAGTGCTCAAGCACACCTATGCTTGAGTAAAAAGTAGCCAATATCTTTTTACATGTAAAATGAAGTAGCTGAAGTTAAAACATGACTTGTAAAACTGTATGCATAGCAGCTAGACAAGAGAGCAGAGAAGGTAAGGGCAAACAGGGGTTCATTATGGGCTACATGATGGACTCTAACAGTCACTTCCATCATGGCATCTGACAGTTAAACAATAGGCCAGGTAGCATTCAATTCAAGCTTATTTTCATGCAAAATGCTTTCAGTGATGGCTACAAGATATAACATGCAAATTTTCGTTGTTAAGTAGAGGCAACCAGAGGATTCATGATGGCAAATGTGGCGGCACCCACGTATGCCTATACTGAATCAGCATCACTTAGGCCTCAGTAGCTAAAATCCAAGCTTCAGGGCAAATGACTGCTAAGTACCGTCCATCTTCTGTTTCCATGGCATGAGAAGTACATATTCACTAAAAGTTGTTCATTATGAGTAATTTCACTGATTATGCACTGCCGCACTGAACATAGAGCCTAGGCTTTTAAGCTGCTTTTATCCTCACACGAGCTAACTGAACCCATCAATTAACCTCCTGTAAATAAACTTTCACATGAAGACATCTACAATTATTTGATCACGTCTTGTATGTCTGGCATTATCCTTTGTTTGGCGCTTTCATATTATAAACCACTAACAAACCTGAGTCGTAATTCTCACATACACTGATGGAGTGAGTATATGCCCCTGAGATAAATCCAGCTACAGCTAGCAATTACCTCTCAGTGCATCCATTTTTCACACTCCAGCGCACAAAAATACACGAACGAAGAGGATAGACACCACGGACACCGGACATAATTTTTGTGCGCTGGAATGATGTCTCATAATTCTTCCCAGAACCGACTATCCCAGCCCTCTATTCTGAGCCTTGTGGAGAACCTTTTCCTTGCCTTCCGCTGTCACCTCCTGAGCACTTGCCACTGGAACTGCATAGTACAACTGCTTCTGTTGACCAGATGGGAATGGCAGTTCTCTTGTGAAATACTGCATCCATTGGGATTCCCTTCACGGTGTCATACATTGCCTTCTCTACCTTGAATTCAGATGCACCTAAAGGAAAAAGAACACGCATATAAAAATTCTTAGCCATATTTGCAGCCAGGAATATGATAATAATTGTATTTGTATGCTTCACAGCAACAACAGCAGTATGCTTTAACGCCTGTTGAAACAAGAAAGTAGAAACCATTTCGTTTATTACCAACACAAGACTTGCACCTTGATGTTGATGGTGTCATGCAATAGTGGTGAGTTCTGATAGGAGTGTGAAGTACAAAAGGCAACTGCTTGCTTCGAATTTTAGAACATGCAACTTTAACTGCACAATTATTGAAAAGGAATTGACTTCATCCTTGAAAATCGCAGATTAGTATGTGTGGTAGCAAATACTGAAAATAAAAATAGTAGGAGCACTGCCAGTGTTTAAATCAACACGCAGTGACTGGTTTGGTTTATATGGGTTTAACGTCCCAAAGCGACTCAGGCTATGAGAGACACCGTAATGAAGGGCTCCAGAAGTATCGACCACCTGGGGTTCTTTAGAGTGCTCTGACACCGCACAGTACACGGGCCTCAAGAATTTCGCCTTCATCGAAATTTGACCGCTGCGGCCGGGATTGAATTCGCGTCTTTCGGGCCAGCAGCCGAGTGCCATAACCACTCAGCCACCGCGGCGGCTTCGCAGTGACTGCTAAGAGCAATTTTCTAATTGCAGTTCTTGCCCATGCCCTTGTCAAGCAAGGCACTAATGCCGGTTGACCTGCAGTAAATCTAATGTATCCTCAACATGCTGCCTAGTTAGCAAAGTTCTTGTAGTCAAAATTGAACGAAACATTACTTATTTTTTCAGCTAGAAGCGCATGAACTATTGAGTCCAAGGCAAACAACTTAGTGCCTTAGAATAGTGTTCAACGAGGGGCCCACACGCAGACACTTGACTTGCCACTGTTTCCTTATACAAAGTAATACAGGAGTGCATGGCCTGTGCTGTTCATGGTAAGAAATACAAAATATAAATAGAAACAAAACTGAAGTGCAAAGAAAAATTAGAGACAAGTTCTGTCATTACACCTTATGTGACACTAGAGAGTACATATTCATAAAGAAGTAGTAAAATGGTCATTTTGAAATTTTGCACAATCATGAAATTGTCATGAGCACAGTCATTATGCCTTTTCTTCACACAAAAGGTTTCCAGCGGCTCCAGTGCACTTCAGTTTCTTTTTAGTACAGTGCCTTTAAAAGACAGAAATTGGTCAAGGGCCACAAAATGGTAATAACTGTGTATCACCATTTTCATATCTATGCTTCATTACTTTTTAACACAACCTCCAATATGACCCACATGATTTGCTGCAGGAGCAGGATTCCAGTGTGCACCACTCACATTCAATGAAGGACCTGGCTGCCTTTTCCAAGTGTTATACTAATTTTCACAATGAAAGTGCCGTTGAGCGAGTTTGACAGCAAGCAAAAACATGATTTGAACCTAATAGCATAAGGAAATTTTAAAGTGGTCCGTAACATTATGCTTGTAACAAGACAACTTCAGGTGTAAATACTCATCAAAGTTGCCATCAGATCTCAGCTTTGGTGTGCTCATAAAGGGAAGGTGGGGTGCTTAGTTATAATGACCAATTGTCACGGCTGGTACATTGTGCTACCTACTTCAATGATGAAGGATGTGACAAACTATCCTCCAAAATCTGACATCTGGCATAAAGGCTGAAAAGCAAAAGAAAATGAAGGACCACTAAGACCTGAAATTATTTCCTACTTGAACAGTTATGCACATCATAAAGAAAGCTGACAAACGGCACGAAGTTATACTGGTATTTTGGTCTCAGATGCTCGCTCATTTGAGCCTCAGTATCCTAACTAAAGCAATAAAAAAGACATGACTGTTGAAGGCATCATAAGCTCCTGTAAAGCTCATCAGCAGTGAGAAAAACAAATTCTAACCTTCATAATAATATAAAAGCCAACCAATGAGGCCACTGTGTCAGTCACCAACTAAGAGACAATGTACAAGCTATACACTGTAAATGCACAAACTCTACATGAGAGCAAAGCATGCCCTGCACTTGTGAAACAAATTTGTGTCAATGTAAGATTCTTGGCAACAGTAGGCATCACCATTAATGGCATGTGCTAAAAAGGAAGAGGGCACCTTAATGATGTTGTACAATTTAGAATTCAGCCTTTCAGTAAACTATATTTTGTCTAGTACCATGAGCACCGTCAGAGGAGAAGGCAAAAATGAAAGGAAAGCTGCCAGCTGTCATGAGGCCTGCCACAAAAAAAAAAACTGAACAGAAGTGGTGCACAAACAAAAAAGAAGGGATGCACTATGCGATTACAGAACACAAAATAACACAGGAAAACAGGGCCCAACCAATGAATGAAAAGAGAACAACAAAAAGAAGGTAAGCAGTACTGAACACTGCTACCTCTGCAAATTGAGAACAGTGAAATAGAAAACACCTAAAAAATAAGTTTCAAGGACTATAAAAATGCAACTTTGGTCACATATTTTTTTAAACGCTGCATTAGACATTAGAATACACGAATCCCCAAATGGTATTTGCCTATCATTAAATAATTTATAATTCCATTTCCTTCTCTGATGTTGTTTAGGCTTGATCAGCCAATTGATGGCTGTGATGCCTAGTTGGCCTTTAGGTCTGCTGAGGCATGGAAAAGGCTACAATATAAATGTTGATATGCAGTTTTAATTCACTACAACACCTAAAACAGCCTGTTTCAAAAGCTGGAATGACAACAAATGCCATAGCAGCAGTTATATTACCAGTTTTCTTGCTTTTGCCATGACCTGAAAACCAACTACACGTCGCAGCCATCGTTCGGTTGATAATACTGAAACAACAAAGAGAAAGACAATTATAAATTATTTACCAGTCATAGAGCAAATATCACGGGGTGGTCCATGTACAGGTGCGGACAGAAGTAAACAGAGCGTGCCACACAAGAACTGCGTGTCAGCGCCGCCTAGCCAAACCAGACGAGAGCTGGAAATCGCCACGCGCATGTGCAGGCCCGCTTCCGGCGCGACCCTCTCAATGCTCCGCTTGCCTCGCATTCGTCCGGCGTCTGTGTCGTGCTGATGATGATCATGATTGGATGGTCGTGCTCTGTGTAGCTAGCGAACATTTCGGAAAACAAAGACCGCTGTCTTGATAAGGCAAATTGCGCGGGGACAGCTCTACCATTAAGCCGCTTCGTTTGAGACAGCTGGAGGCATGTTTGCGCCGCAAACAACCCGCATGTTTCGAACTTTTGCTGCCGCTGGGACTCTGCTGCGTCTCACTCGCAAGCAAACGCGCTCGAAACACTCGGCATACTGCCGCAGTTTTGTGTTAATTTTCTACAGTTATCACTGATGATTCGCCTTGTTCCTACCAGGCGCTGACGCAGCGCTAGTGTATGCACCCTGCCTGTCTCCCCCGAAACAAACTGCCCCTATAATGGATCCTGCTCTTATCACCACTGAGACAGTGCGCTGCGTATCGCGCTGTCATGTGCGGAGCAGAGCTCATGGTAATCACTTTGCATGCACCTTTGGATCTTAGGATGACTACAAGCACCCGCTGTCTCACCCACATGAATGCCGCGGCAGCAGTGCGTCACTGTTGCGTGCCCCGCGTGCGAAATTCGGCATGTAAGTATCCGTGATCGCCCACTAATCAGAGTATGAGCCACGACAGAACCCAGCAAGTGATCCAAACTCTTCTGTACGAGCTGTATTACTTCACAGCTACCGGTTACATATAGACATTGGTCTGTTTGAGAATATAGGTGTGAAAACCCAACAGCTGCATCCAGCACATTTGGAAGCAGTCACTATCCTTGAGACGCTGGATCGCGCTGCAAAAAGCGCCAAGAGCGGCGGTTTCATCTCCTTTTAAGCTGACCTCCTAGGCGAGGTTCCAATGCAGGAGCACTGTGGTGCAGTACAGACACACAGGGCGCATGCTTTGCCGCTCCGTCGGTTCCTCGTAGGAGCAAGCCGAAAATGAACGGTAACTGTATAAAAGATCCCGAAACTGCGGTGGTGGATCGAGTGCTTTTGAGTTTATTTGGTCTATAGCGAGATGGAAATGAATCCCAGAAGCAACTAAAGTTCGAAGGACGCGCGCTATTTGCAATGGAAACGCGCCACAGCTGTCACAGATGAAACGACATAATGATAGCGTCGCCCCCGCGGGATTTTTGGCTTCAAGGCAGCGGTCTGTGCGCTCCGAAATGCCCGCTCGCTACTAAGGGCGCAACCATCTGATCATAACCATCATCAGCGTGACCCTGACTACGGCCGAATGAGAGGCGAGCGGAGCAATGAGAGTTGCGCTGGTAGGGGGCCTGCATATGCGTGTCGCGATTTTGAGCTTACGTGTGGTTTTGCTAGGCGGCGCTGAAAAGCAGTTCTTTCTTGTGCGGCGCGCTTCGTTTACTTCTGTCCGCGCCTGCACATTAATGTCTAAGGCATTTGAAAAAAGACGCAAGCAAACATCTGGTGTCCATAGTATATGCAGTTTCTTTCAAGCTTTGTTGAACTATGATATCAGGTAGCATGCCGAAAGGCTGAGTCAAACAGGTCACTACAAGCTCCTAATTTCCTGTAAGTGTAACAGAGCAAGTATATTCACTGAACTTGCACAGTGTCATCACCAAGCAAGTGAAATGGCAAAAAAAAAATCAGAACTGACCAAGATAATCACAGAGGTAACAATTTATGGTGAACATTCACCTTTTTTCATTTAGCACTTTTAGCTTTTTTGTGCACAGGCTATAATTCAACAGACCTTGAAGTAGTTTGCAGTAGACGGTGCTTATTTTCCACTCAGATCTAGAGGCAGTAAAAATATTGCAACTACAGTGAAAAGTTCATTTAACAGTACCTCTTGCTGGACTAGTTGGTGTAACATTGTGTAACAAAAGTAAAAACAGCGCTAATGTTTACATAAACAACACAGAAAGAACAGACAGGACGGGCGCTGTCCTGTCTGTTCTTTCTGTGTGGTTTGTGTAAAAATTAGCGCTGTTTTTACTTTCGTTATACAGTGAGAGGCCACAGAAGAGAAGCTGCCAAGCTTCAAGTCCAATTAATGTTTCTCATCTTTGAGGTGCATTCATAGCTGCACTATATAACACCATTCATATTCTTTTCATCAAGTGAAATAAAACGTATTTGCTGGACCAGTCTCTGAGGAGTGCCATGTGACACCGGCATTACTGCAGAAGCTTGACATGGTTATCCTTCTACTATGAGTGTCTATGAGGAGTGCCATGGGAGATGGATACTAGAGGAAAAAAGAATAAAAGCATTGTTCTCATGCTGTAATATCACCTTAGAATGCTGCCCTGTAGCCCATTACTTCATATTGGCATTTCTTAAAGCCTGGCTGCATTGAAGGGGGTCTCTAGTGACTCGAGAACGGGTGGGGAGGGAACTAGAGAGGGAGAGAGAGAAAGCGGCTGAGCTGAGGCTATGCCATTGTGCTCGCTGTTGCTTTGTAGCCTTGGAGTTGAGCGGCCAGCTCTGGACTCAATCGTGGTATGAGGGTGCGGGTTTCCCTTTTTCTTCCACCCTGTGTGTTGTGCTGTCAACGTTGCATTTTTTGCGTTTTGGCTATAAGAAAACGTGTTAATGATTCTTGCTAAAAATCACCACGAAATTTTAGAAATGACAGGAGAAATGTTCCAACCACCACTAACAAGAAAAAGAAAATTGGTTGATTGCTTCGGATTCATACGCTCCTTATAAGCATTCTAGTACAGGAAGTCTCAGATTCCTCGCTAGTTCTGTAAGGGTTCCGAGGCCAGCCGAGACACCCCTGTATATAAGCACTGCTTCTTTCTGAGCATGAAACTGGCACTATCTGATGATGACCTATTGAGAAGAGACACACACGTTATTTTGAATAGGGGAATGCCAATACATGCCATCAACGTTCTGGTCCAAAGCAGACATTGCAACACACTGATCTCAATGCAGAGGTGAAAAAAAACAGATCTGAGAAAACTCGACACATACTTGTGCTCTGCAATGTATGCTGAACAGGCACAGACAAGAACAGCCCCAAATCTCGACAGTGGAGACATCTTCTCCGATGAAGCTCTTTTCAGACCTCTTCATTACTGAAGAGAAGGCACTTCACCTGCATAACATAATTTCCAGCTGTGTATTTTGCACCCACAATGCCTGGCACTTCCTGATAATTATTTGTATTGCTGGCATTTCACACAACCACAAGAAAATGTTTAAACAGCCAAACTTCAAATACATAACGCCACTTGCCCACACTAGTTTTTATGATCAGCTCTGTACTACTTAGGTTATTCAAAACAACTTAATTTGAAAGGGTTACAAAGCGCTCTTTTTCTATGGCTACTTCTTCGTCATCATTTAGCAATGACTTTTATTCACGGCCGCCAGCAACTAAAAGAACTTTACCGCTGCAGGCAACGGTACCAATGTTACAAAAGTGATCGAGCAGGCAGCTACCTGTTGTGGTATCGCAGTGACACGTCGCTTCAATTCACTCAGTCGCTTGCATGCCTTGACGCGTCACACCCCTCCCACTCTGAGCTTGACAGCTGGTGTAATCGGCTCGTAGAGGTGTGTTCTAACCTTAAGACGCCACATCAGATTACTATAAAGACGCACATACGCGAAGCGAATAAAAGAACGCTAAACAGACCGAGCGGCGCACGCTATCGGCAGTTCGCAACGGGCCGATACTGGCGTCAAAAACACGCGTGCAGGCAGTGCACGATCACGCCCCACGTCGATTAATGAACAGGAAGTCGGGCAACCACCTTAACGAAAGCCCAAAACATAGTCACGCGCCTTGCTGGGCGGTATACAATTGCCACATTTACATTTAGGACTCCTACGCGCGCCTGCCATTCAGCAAACGCATCTATGCATACACCTCGGCGCTCGCGTCGCAACGCATACACTGTGTACACTGACGGACCAGCAGTTTGATGATTCGATGTGGAATGCACTTTGCTGCCGCGGAAACAACCAGTGACTCACGCGCAATGCCGAAGGGAAACGAACAGGACAGAGCTGACAGAGCCTCGTCCCTTCCGCTCCTTCTCGCCTTTGCGCTCGCTCGTTTATTTTCGCGGTCACAAATTGCACGCACTCTTGCCATACAATATGGGTCTCACCTGGAAACGAAGACTCTACGAATTCCAGTAACCGCTTTCTTCTCTTGCTTTGCGGTTGCTATGGTTGAAGTCGAACGTGTTGTGGAAACGAGGACTCGACGCATTCCAGTAACCGCTTTCTTCTCTTGCTTCGCGGTTGCTACGGTTGAAGCCGAACGTGTTGTCAATATGAAACGGCTCCATGCTTCTCGGCGTGGTCACTTTTCACAAAGTACGCGAACGGCTGCATTGCTGACACGCGGCGCAAGCTACTATAAGCAAAAAATCCAAACGGAAGTTTGAAGGAACGATTTTGAAATAGACACAAACAGCACACGAACAGCAGCAGCACGGAGCACGGCACGGCGCGGCGTAAGGCCTAGCCGGATATCACTCCGGAAATGCACTGAGGGAGAGGAGGAGATGAGGGTGTGCTGCGTCCTGCCACGTGTCCTGGCAGCAGCGCGCTGGATTTGAACGGCGTTGGGAAGCACGCTAGGCGC
Organism: Amblyomma americanum; assembly: GCA_030143305.2. Lineage (NCBI taxonomy): Eukaryota > Metazoa > Arthropoda > Arachnida > Ixodida > Ixodidae > Amblyomma > Amblyomma americanum. The sequence continues at coordinate 165,135 of JARKHS020035992.1, read as the reverse complement.
TGGCGCGTGGCTATTAGCGTGGCGTCATGGTAAATATATACTGCAAACTGTTACAAAATTGCAGCTAGACTAAGGCGCTCCGCGCCTCCGTGCATCATTGCCGTGCAGTTTTCATGTCAAAAGCAGGCGACAATGTTTCAGCTCCTTGCAGAACAACTTTACAAATTGTTTTCTTAGCTTTTCTCTTTTCTTTCTGGTCTTTTGCCGACCGGATTAAAGAGCTTTCACTGAATATTTTTTAGCACAGCACTAAGTGTCTCGTAAACCACATTTCGCCTTATGCTACAAAGATATGATCTGCAGAACAAGTCTGCTTTACTCAACTTTAAAAAAAAAAGGAGGTTAATCTCAAAGGTGCTATTGTAGATTTCAACAAAATGTGTATTACTGCAAAATCTCATTAAATCGAACACCAAGGGACCATAAAAAGTTCAAATTATCAAATGACCTCCAACAAAACTGACAAGAACCATTTGTACCAGGGTATAGGTCGGAAGAGGGCACCGCCTCAGTTATTGCTGGCAGCCGGAATTCGTCTACCTATATGCTTTGCCATTTTGAAGCGCATATAACTTAAATTACATGCTTAATTGCATATAATATATTTAGCTTGAAGGCGGGAATGCAAGCTATTTGCCCACATTCGTCTGGCTTCATCAACGTGCTGAGTGGCAGCCCATATACTGAGCATATATATATATATATATATATATATATATATATATATATATATATATATATATATATGCCTGCACTTCACCCATGCGCCCATTCTCCATCGTTGTGGTACCCATGCAGCCTTTTTACATGTAATGTAGGATATGCAGCCAGGCTAATGTAAGTGGAACTACATGTCCATAGGTGTCGCCGGGCAACGATCGGTAACATTACGCGTGATGTTTCTGCACCGCAAACACGAGAATAATCGACGCAGGACTTACGAAGGCTACAGGCTGAAATATACTCCTGCTTCCACACACAGTGTCGTCAGAGTGATGCACGGCAAGCCCCCATCGCGGTTGCCCGCAATTCACCGTCGTATAGCCCAGGTTCACGCACACACATTTTGCCACTGCCTAGTCCACACATAGCCCTTTTCTACCAGATATGTAGGGAATGTGTGGGAATGGCTGATATAGGCCCATGCGCCGTCCACGTATTTTCTACGCAGTGCCTTTGTAGGCTGTAGGCGGGAATATTGTATGTTTGCCCACACGCAGCTAGCCTCCTTGGATCCTTGAGGGTGCTGCAGGGGCCGCCTCTATTGGGTTTGCCCGCACTTCACCATTATGTAACCCCATATTTTATGCACACGAACTGCATGCAGCCCATGCTTAGCCCTTTCATACCCTGGTTAGGATAAAGGCGGGGAAGATGCGGAAATGACAAACGTGCCCACGCCTAGCCCATGCGGGACCAACGTAGGCGTTGCTCAGACAGCCCAAACTGCATGCCTACAACGCTTCGCCGCTATGCAGCCCAAAGTTTAGCCCCTGTATTTTCCACACAGGACCCATGTAGGGCGAAGGCGGGAATACTATCTCTCTGCCCACACAAAACCACCGTGGCTCCCTCAAGGCGCTGCACGGGCAGCCCCAAGAGGGGCTGCCCACACTGAACCATGATAGAGACCGCACTGTTGCCCGCATGTATCTGTGGTGGCATGCATACAGCCCATAATTAGCCCTTTCATACCCTGTTTAGGATAGAGGCGCGGGGAATATGCGGAAATGACAAATGTGCCCACGCCTAGCCCATGCGGGACCAACGTAGGCATTGCTCAGACAGCCCAAAGTGCATGCCTACAACGCTTCGCCGCTGTGCAGCCCAAAGTTTAGCCCCTGTATTTTCCACACAGGACCCATGTAGGGCGAAGGCGGGAATACTATCTCTCTGCCCACACAAACCCACCGAGGTTCCCTCAAGGCGCTGCAGGGGCAGCCCCAAGAGGGGCTGCCCACACTTCGTCATGATAGAGCCCGCATGTTGCCCGCATGTTTCTGTGGTAGGACCCAGGTGGGCTGGCCGCTCTTTTTAAGCCCATGCGTAGCTGACGAGGGGCCCACTCAGGCATAAAATGGGCAACCCAAACCTTTTTTGCCAGCATTGAGCCCACGAGGGACCCATGTAGGTTTATTGCGGGCAGCCACCAGCCCTCATTGCCCATGTCGGGCCCGCATGGGCCCGCCACCTTGTGCTACTGGGGAACGAGTGCAAGCCCAAGGGCTCAGAGCTAACAAGCATTTGAATCCATAGAGCTATACACAGTAGTCTTGGGGCCGTGCAGCAAGTCAGTGTGAGTTAGGTCGCGATAAACATGGTTTACTGTAGAAAGCTAGTGTGAAAAAATAGTTGCGCTCACAGAAACCGCTGTTTCTTTCTTAGTCGGTCATTGAAACAAAGCAATGCATGTAAAATTTTATATCTGAAGCAGAATTGACATCTGAGCTAGTTGGTTTTTCATTTTCAAAAATTATATAAAGCGCACTTAGGACAACAGACAAGGGAGACCAAACAACACAAGCGCTTACTTGCAGCTGCGCATTTATTCGAGAAACACACAAAAGGAAGAACAATCACAAACAAAACAAAAACCATCGCGCAGGCATGACAGGAAAAGTGCTCATACAGGTGCGTCAAGATAACAAAACTCTCTTTCATGCAAAACCACCATAGGGTCGGCAACACACGTGTGCTGATTCTTACGGATGTGATAGGCCTCTGAAATCTCTCTGGTTAGCTGATTAGGGTGTCGGAACAAGATTTTAGTTTGGTCAAGCAAAGGCTTGCAGCCGCTGCATTTTGAACAGTGCTTAGCGAGATTAGATGAAGGCGACTTATTCAATGACAAAAAATGCTCTTGCAAGCGCACATTAAGGCAGCAGCCCGTTTGACCGATATAGGTCCGGCCACAAGAAAAGGGAATGCATGCACCTCTCCTTTTGAACATCTGACATAGTGGTTCTTGTGATTCACAGTGCAGCACCACTTTCGTTTATCACATACACCGCTGCTAGAGCGCGCAGCAACCTTCGCACAAACACTACTAACTTTCTGATGGGCAGAGAAGAGAACATTAACACCATATCTGTTACCCACGTTTTTTAGTTGATGAGGAAACCGATGAACATAAGGTATGACTGCAATATTTTTTTTCTCCTCAGAACCCTTCAAAACTGACCTATTGAACTCTTTTACTTTTTTCAGCACCTTGCTAGAAGCTAGAAACAGCACGTCCTCTGGAAGTCCAGCCAATCTTAGTCTGTTCACTTGCTCGCAGAAACTTTTCTTCATTTCGTGAGGGCACGACTTGAGCAAAGACGATCCTAGGCAGGAGACAGCAATGCCGCACTTCACAATTTTTGAGTGATTTGATTGATAATTTAAGAGTGGTTTATCAGACCTCGGAGAATACCTCCAGCACACATGATCGTCCAAGAAATGAAGTTTTGTGTCAAGGAACTGCAGGCAATCGTTTGTAGGAGTTTCAAAGGTGAACTGTAATCCACGCCCATATTCTTTAAAAATCTTAATAATGTCCACCGCCCTCCTTGTAAATTCATGTCGGTCAACAAACACCAGATAATCATCGACATACCTGAAAATCTTTTTTGCAAGGCCACTCTGATTCTTTTCAATATAAGAGTCAACTCGAGACAGGAAGATATCACTGAGGACGGGCGCTACTTTGGATCCGGTACAAACACCTGTCTTTTGAATAAACAAATGCCCATTCCAGTCAACAAAAGTAGAAGCCAGATAAAACGACAGCACTTCTAAAAACGAAGGAACGGAAATACCACAGGCATTGACAAAGCATTGTTCATCATTATCCTCGGTAATGCAATCACTAACAAATTTCATCAGTGTGTCATGTGGCAGCGAGTAGAAGTCCTTAACATCAATACTAAATGCAGACGCTCCTTATCTCACTGATCTCACTGATCCCTCAATTTTTTTCCAGCTAAAGACCAAGAGTTGCATGGAAGTTGTGGAAGCCCCCAAGTTGCGTGTGATTTTTGCCAGGGACCTGGAGCAGGCTGGGAAATTAGTGGATGGCCAGTGGTATTCACTCAGGAAGGCAAGCTTTTTCTGTAAGTACAGTTTTTGGCATGGCATTGCTTAGGAACGCATGCACTAATCTGACTACTCTATGCCCGCCCATGCTTCGAGAATATGAAGTACATGAAAAAAAAATTGATTGCCGAAAAAAATTGCCACTTCTGTAATGTTTTTTCAGGAAAATATTTGCCATTTAAAGGGCTGTGAAAACCTTAAGAATTATTATGTGCTTGTTGTGGCTTTTTTTTCAAATTTCTTCCACGTCTATGTTGGCCTGACCTTGTAGCTTGTCTGCATGAGATTGGCTGCTACCTACACTTTGCTTTTTTGTTGCTCCTTTATTGCCTTTACTTTGCGTGGCAGTGTCATGCAGGTTGGGAAGTAATCTCATCTTATTTCTGCATTGGCCTGTAGTGCAAGCTTTTGCATGTGGGGCAGGTTTATGGTGTCCTTATGTTTGCTGTAACTGTAGTTTGGCCATGAGGGTTAGAGGCTTAGTCCTTTTTTTATTTTGATGCAGTGTCATATACTTCATGCATAAAATAATGAAGTAAGCACTATTTTTTGTAATAAATGAACATTCATTATAGCTGTGGCCATTATAAGTGCACTTGACTCTAAAATGGCTTTCTTTCGGCATTCACTATTACATCTTAAAACCAGCCGGAAGACACAAAACAGGAGAAGAGATGAGCACAAGATGAGGCTGGTCTAACAACTGAAATTTTATTGAAGGAAAGTGGCAAAAGAAGACCTGCAAAGAGATTCAAGCACGCAATACCCCAAAGCAGTGAGAGGGCAAAAAATAACCGAAAGGCACTGATGTACTAGTCAACCATCTAAAAAACTAATTCCTTACAGTGAAGGTTCACCGACGGTTTAGCCAGGCACTTGTTTTTAGCCTTACTGATGTAGTAAGCCTCAACTATATCAGGACAGATTTATCACTTCCCTAAACCACTGATGTGCCGCAGAAATCAGGCGTGCAAAGAGAAAGGTCGTCCTCCGATTGCATTCACGAGATTGAACGTGCAGTGTCAGGTGAAAATTCGCCTTCCTCTCTATACAGTGAAAGTGCTCTCAGCCAGGCGCACATTCAGATATCTGCTTGTCTGCCCAAAGTAGTTTCAGCTACGAGGCAGTGGAATGCAAAAAACCGGTTTACCTTTGCAAGTGGTGAACATTTTTTATCTGCCACTGTGCATAGCGGACGATTACCCGTAGTTGTATCAAGCCTAGTTTGAACGAAGAAGCAAAGGGCTCCTACCTTACTTTTAGCGGTCAAGACAACAGCAACATCATACTTTGGTGCAACTTTCTTGGGATGGTGCGAAATGGCGTGGAGGTAAGGTATAGAGGCCGTCTTTTTGTGCTGCTCAACTACGTCAGCATCATGTGAACGGTGTTCCATTCCCTCGAGAGAGTAAAAACACACTCTGACAGGTGCGCAAGATGGGCAAGTGGGAACCCAGGTGCCATTGGCTTGGAAACCTGCTCCGAGAATGCATTCTAAACACTGTGATGGCATGACTTCCATAAAGCAGTCGTGATGCATGTGATTGCCAACCTGTCCTTCACCAGCCTCGAGTGGTTCAACTCGTAGCTAAGAGGCTTCCTGATCTTGGGCTTTGGCGCCAACATATGTGGTCGTCCGCAAAGCGCAGGTCTAAGTCAAGAAGCTACAAACGGTTATGCTTAGTGAAATCCAGACCTAAAAGATAGGCTTTGACCACATGCCTAAAGATTTCTAAAACGTCTTGAGCCAACTTATCTGAGCCCTCCTTGTGCAAAAAAATTAGGTAGCTATCAACATAACGAAATGCTACTATGCCGAGGCCTTCCAAACAGGGCTTTGATGCGGTATCGACTCTGGACAGAAGAATGTCGCGGAGGAACAGTGCAACCTGGGAGCCTCGGCATATGCCTGATTTCTGATGTAAATACCGCCTTGCCAACTTACAAAAGTGGAGTTCTGTGGAGTTTTAGTTTCTTGTGGACAGCAACCTGGGCAGGTGCTCTGCAGTGAGCATCGAGATGGAGGGCCTGCACTATTCATTGTCACATGATAGACCTCTGAGGTATGTGCAAACTGCATCAGGGTGAACAATGAACATGCTTTTACAGATGATTGCGTGATTTCGGTTGCTGGCTTCTTGGGGCTGTTGTCCTTTTACTGCAAATCCGCATTTGTCAGTTGGCAGGGCGGTATTTACACGCAGGTCATACCTTTGCTCAGCAACGTTTTTTTGTCTAAAGTCAACAAGGCATTAAAGCCCTGTTTGGAAGACCATGGCATAGTTGCATTTCGTTATGTTCATGACTGTAATTTTTCTGGACATAGAAGGCTCAGATAACTTGACACAAGATGTTTTAGGAGTCTTTAAGGCATGCGGTCAAGGCCTGTCTTTTACATCAGAATTGTCTAAGCAGAACCGTTAGCAGTTTCTTGATGCAGACTTGCGCTTCATGGACGAATATGTTTGTCGGGGCTACAGCTAAAGATCGGGGAAGGCTCTTTTTAGCTACGAGTCGGACCACTCGTTGTTGGGGAAGGATGGTGAAGAGGTGTATTTGTCGCTGGTTAAGGTCAGTAAAGATGGAAACACTTGATGGGTGTGCAATCGTGCGCATGACATCAGCTTTAGATAAGTCATGCCATCACTGCTGAGGACGCATTCTTGTAGCAGGTTTCCAAGCAGCTGGGTTCCCACTTGCCCATCTCAACAACCTGTCATAGTATGTTTTCACTCGCTCGAGGGTAAGGAGCACATACTCCGATGATGCTGATACACCTTACCTCCACAGTATTTCACAGTCTCAAGAAAGTCGCGGGAAAGCGTAATGCTGCTCTTGTCTTAACAGCGAAGTGCAAGACAGGAGGCCTTTGCACCGCCATTAAAAAGGCTAGATAAAACTGGGTACTTGTCCACAATGGACAGTGTCACAAAAAAAGGTTCACCACTTGCAAAATTAATGGAGTTTATTGCGTTCCACTGCCTTATGGCTGCAACTAATATGGGCAGGCAGATATTTGAATTTGCACTTGACTGAGCACTTTCACTCTATAGGGGGAAGACAAATTCTAATCTGGCACTGTATGCTCAATCTTGTGAATGCAAATCTGAGGATGACATGTCTCTTTGCACGCCTAATTTCCACGACACATCAGTGGTTTATGGAAGGGATACATCGGTCGGTAGATAGGTGAGGCTTACTACATCGGTAAGGCTAAGGACACGTGTGGCTAAGCCATCGGAAAACCTTCACCGTAAGGAATTTTCTTTTTTAGATGATTCATTAGTATGCCAGTGACCTTTGATTGCACTTCGCCCTTTCACTGCTTTGGGTTATTGTGCGCTTGTTTCTCTTCGCGGGTCTCCTTTCGCGACTTTCCTTCAATGATGCCGCCGCAGTGGCTCAGTGGTTATGGCGCTCGGCTGCTATCCCAAAAGACGCAGGTTCGATCCTGGCCGCACCAGTCAAATTTCAATGGAGGCGAAATTTTAGAGGCCCGTGTACTGTGCGTTGTCAATGCACGCTAATGAACCCCAGGTGGTCGAAATTTCTGGAGCCCTCCACTACGGCGTCCCTCATAGCCCGAGTCGGTTTGGGACGTTAAACCCTCACATATCAAATAATCAAAATCTTCAACTAAATTTTTGTTAGTCCCGCCTCTTGAGCTCATGTCTTGTGTGTTCTGGCTGGTTTTAAGGTGAGTCAGTACCAACCCGGCCAGTCATAAGCCTTGTTCAGTATTACAACGTTTTGAATAAAGTGAGAGGTTTACTAGGCTATGTTGCCGGGGATCGTGTCCGCAGCAGTTGTGGGCAACTCAGAAGAGATAGCGTCATACGATTGGTTGTGTAATTGGCAGAGGATGATGTGAGGATGCCGCTCGAAAAGAAAATTTCATAATCGGATAATTATTTACAGCCAAAAATGTTCAAAAAGTGGCTGGGCCAGAGAAAAAGTGCCGCGAAATTTGAAAACGCTGAAAGTAGGTGGAGCTACAGCGTAGTGCCAAGTTTGAAAAACTGGAAGTATGGACAAAGCCAAAGCTTGGCGTCAAGTTTGAAAACTCGAAATGAGCAATCACGTGACCAGTGATAAGTGTCCTATACTTATCCCGGAGATAGGAAAAAGAATGATAAATTAGAGGCAATTAGGTAATTATTGAGAAGCGAAAGGCAATGAACGCGTGATTAGACTGGGCGGGTATTCAGTGAGTGGGCAGGAACGATCCGTGGAGGAAAATTTGAAAACTCGAAATCGTTGCTGGGATGAAATGAGGGTAAAATAAGAGTTAATTGATAACCAATCAAGTCAACGAGAAAACAACCATGGCGCCAAATTTGAAAGGCGACCAGTGTCGAGGAAGCATCAACGCTTTCACATTTTTTTTGCGCAGGTAGCAGCGGTGATCTCTATTTTTTGTTTTTTTCAGCCAAGACAAAATCCATTTTTCTTGGCTCATGGGCGATGTATCTAGGAACCTGCGGCCAGGACAACGCTGGACGGCATGCATCAGCAAGCTCGAAAAAAAAGCACGAAACAGTAAATAAATATTGATCATTTTCATTCAATTCTAGTTTCTGTGTGCACGAATTACTCTGGAATGCACAAAGCTTGTGTTAATTGACAGGCAACCATTAACAAGCTGTGCAGTTTTGTGCATAGCCTACTCCAGAACACAAATCCTGTTTTAATTGACAGGTGACAGTAACGACTGTTACACAGTGTACGAGCACTACACAAGACACACTACAGAAGACAAGGCAAACTACAGAAGACAAGACAGACTACAGAAGACAAGACAGACTACAGAAGACAAGACAGACTACAGAAGTCAAGACAGACTTCAAAAGAGAGGACAAACTACAGAATACAGACTATAAAAGACAAGACAGTCTACAGAAGACAGGACTACAAACGATAAGACAGACTACAGAAGACAAGACAGACTACACAAGGCATGCCCAAAATACGACAAGACTGCAGACAACAGAAATTTTCTGTCTTAGAATCATGTAGTGCGTTTTGACTGCGTAGCCAATGCAGCCAGGTAGCCGCATCTAGGGCTCCCCGTCAGGTGAACGTACGTACGTCTCCTGCAGCATGATAACTTTCGGTGAATCCTGTGCGATGCGAACTCGCATTTCGGCGTACCGCGCCGCAAGTGAGCGCACGTTCCAATGCAGGATGAATGGTATGCGGGAGGGAGTCCGGTGGCTAGTCCTCATGCTGGCTTATCTGTGCGGGAGCAACCCGCTGCTTCTAAGCAAGCCCGGTGTCCATCGGTGCCCTCCGGGAAAAGTGCGCTGAGGGTGCGCAACGCCAGCTTTTGGCGCGCGATTTCCGCGTCCCGTTCGTCAAAGGGCTGGCCATGAGAAGCGGCCGCATGCTCGGGCCGCGCTGTACGAGACGCCGGGCAGCAGGATCGCCGCTGCCGCTGTTGGCGCTGCCGTTGCTTCGGTGGCAGCTGCTGCTTCTGTGGTGTGTTCCCCTGACGGCCTGCGCATAAGAAAGCGCTCGCGGCGTCTGCTGATGTTGGGCTGGGGCCACTGTTTCAGCCAGGACGAGGGCTCGGACAACCCGCCTGGACATCGGTGCCATGGATGTGGCCATTAAAGTGGCCACGTGACGCTCTCGCTGCCAGTTCGGGCACGCTGGGTCAATGGCTGCGTGTCATCCCCGGCAGTTAATGCAGCGGGGATTACTCGTGCAGGTACCAGGGTCGTGCGGCCCGCCACAGCGGGTGGATCGGGCAGGAGCAGGACACACCTCAGTGGCATGCCCCAGGCTGGCGCACTTGGCACAATGGAGCGGCTAGGGACGGCAGGGGCGGACCGCGAGCCTGCGATTGAATATAGCGATGAACGCCGGTGGTGTCGGCGCCGCAAAACGTTTATCAAAACGTTTATCACCGCGCTCTGCGTTAGTACCAGTTGACGTCTTCAAAGGTTTCGTCTGCCGGCCTTCTAAATTCAAACCCACAACCCCTGTGCTATGTCAGTTCAGGTTAAAGTAGTAGTAGTTATAGTAAGTTGTTTTATTGAAATAATAATAAAAAGGAAGGAAAAAAGTTTTGCTGATCCCGGCCTTTGCCATCGATACTGATGCACCTCAGCTGGGGCGCGGAAATAAAGGATAGCAGGCAGAATAGACAATTAAAATGAAAGAGGTGAGGGGACACTAAAAGCAGATAGGGGGAGAGATAATATTCACAAACTATTTACGCAATAACAAAAAGTGTGCAGGTTACGTTAAAGAACCCTAGAATGCCGAAATTACCGAAGCCTTCCACTACGGCGTTCCTCAGCGTTAGTAACTTTGGAACGAAGAACTCCATAAACCCGAACTAAACCCGCCGCGATGGCTCAGTGGTTAGGGCGCTCTGCTACTGATCCGAAGTGCCCGGGTTCGAACCCGACCGGGGTGGCACCGTTTCGATGGAGGCGAAGCGCAAAGGCGCCCGTGTGCTGTGGGATGGCAGTGCACGTTAGAGATCCCCAGGGGGTGTAAATATTTAACGCGAAAGTTTTACTGGAATAATAATAATAATTGGTTTTTTGAGGAAACGAAATGGCGCAGTAAGTCCCATATCGTTGGACACCTGACCCGCGCCGTAAGGGAAGTTGTAAAGGAGGGAGTGAAAGAAGAAGGGAAGAGCGTGCCGTAGTGGAGGTCTTTTTTTTAATTGGTTTATGGGGATAGGAAATGCGCAGTATCTGTCTCATATATGTCGTTGGACACCTGAACCGCGCCGTAAGGGAAGGGATAAAGGAGGGAGTGAAAGAAGAAAGGAAAGAAGGGGCGCCGTAGTGGAGGGCTCCGGAATAGTTTCGACCACCTGGGGATCTTTAACGTGCACTGACATCGCACAGCACACGGGCGCCTTAGCGTTTTTCCTCCATAAAAACGCAGCCGCCGCGGACGGGTTCGAACCCGGGAGTGGAGGTCTCCGGTATAATTTCGACCACCTGGGGATCTTTAACGTGCACTGACATCGCACAGCACATGGGCGCCTTAGCGTTTTTCCTCCATAAAAACGCAGCCGCCGCGGTCGGGTTCGAACCCGGGAACTCCGGATCAGTAGTCGAGCGCCCTGACCACTGAGCCATCGCGGCGGGTAAGTTTTACTGGAAGGAAACGCGATTTCGCCGTGGCGGTGCTCCGAGGAAACACATGACGTAACAACGTGCGACTCGCCGCGGTTATTTCTCCCTCTCTCGCTTCCTAGTCACTACTGCGCATGCGCCACTAGTATCATCGAGCTACAGGTGTTCCGCCGCTGCTCAGCGCCGCGCCTTTCCTCAAAATCAATAATAATAATAACAATAATAATAATATTAATTGGTTTTGGTGGAAAGGAAGTGGCGCAGTATCTGTCTCATATAACGGTGGACGCCAGAACCGCGCCGTAAAGAAAGGGATAAAGGAGGGAGCTCAAGAATAAATGAAGAAAGAGGTGCTGTAGTGGAGGACTCCGGAATAATTTCGACCACCTGGGGATCTTTAACGTGCACTGACGTCGCACAGCACACAGGCGCCTTTTTGTTTTGCCTCCATAAAAACGCAGGCGCCGAGGTCGGGTTCGAAACCGGCAACTCCAGGTCTGTAGCCGAGCGACCTAATCACTGAGCAACCGCGGCGGGTTCCTCAAAATCAAATAATAATAATTGGTTTTTGGGTAAAGGAAATGGCGCATTATCTGTCTCATATATCGTTGGACACCTTAACCGCGCCGTAAGGGAAGGGATAAAGGAGGGAGTGAAAGAAGAAAGGAAGAGAGAGGTGCCGTAGTGGAGGGCTCTGGAATAATTTCGACCGCCTGGGGATCTTTAACGTGCACTGACATCGCACAGCACACGGGCGCCATAGCGTTTTTCCTCCATAAAAACGCAGCCGCCGCGGTCGCGTTCGAACCCGGGAACTCCGGATCAGTAGTCGAGCGCCCTAACCACTGAGCCACAGCGGCGGGGCTCCTCTAAATCAAACTTTCAATTTTCAGTTTTCTCTTTATTTTCCTTCCTCCCTCCTTTATCCCTTCCTTTAAAGCGTGGTTCGGGTGTCTACCAAGATATGTGAGGCGGTTACTGTGCCATTTTCTTTGCTCAAAAACCAAACAATACAAGTGAGCCTACGGCGCTCATAGAGTTCATTGCCGTTGACAACTTTGCAAAGGCCGTTCATGTTCTCCAAAGGAAAGGCGCACAACCGGCTCCGTGGATCAGTGGAAACCTCAATCCCGCTTTCATGCAGGTGGCGGTGGTGTCCAACTGGAAAAGCTTGCTTTGATTGCATTCCGCACACTGAATAGGCAGCGCACCCTCCCTGCCACCCTGGGAGGTGGCATGCAGTTAACGGTTGATCGCGAGAGGTTGATCACGCAATGAACGCTGCGGCCTAGCTATTGCTGCAGTTCCACATATCCGCCACAAGGCTGTCAGCGCTAATGCATTCAAACCACCTTTCTGTCACACCACCGCCACATGTATCTAAGCACGAATGAGGCATCCGCATATCCAGGGAGCCAGTTATGCACCCTTTCTTTGCTCAAAACCATTGCCGTCTAGAACATTGACAAGGCCAACGCCCATGAACACAATGAACGCCGGCATCTTTCGCTTTTTATATCGTGGATTAGCTGAGCTAACCCACATTATTTTTTCCGCAGCCTTACAGTTCTTATTATTATTATTATTACAGTTCTGCACCTATTTCTTCCTTTCCTCTTTCAGTCGCTCCTTTATCTCTCCTCTTACGGCGTGGTTCGGGTGTCGCCGAGATGTGAGAGAGATACTGCGCGATTTCCTTTCCCCAAAAACTATTTTAGAATTTAGAGTTCCTAAGCTGCCCACACGCCACGGTTGAAGTTTCCACTGAGAAGTGGGACACTCTTCCCAACCGCGGCGGCTGCGTTTTCAAGGAGGCAAAACGCTATGGTGCCCATGTGCTGTGCGATGTCAGTGCACGTTAAAGATCCCCAGGTGGTTGAAATTATTCTGGAGCCCTTTTCTACGACATGTCTTTCTTCATTTCTTCTTTCACTCCCTCCTTTACTCCTTCGCTTACGCTGGGGTTCAGGTGTCCACCGAGATTTGAGAGAGACTACGCCATTTCCTCTCCCCATAAACCTTTTTGAATTTACGCGGGGGCTCAGTAGCTAGGGCGCTTGGCATTTCCCTAAAAAAAACCAAGAATTATTACTATTATTATTTTCTAATAAATCATATTTCCAGGTGAGTGCAACATCAACGTTTGTCTGGAACCATGGGGTGGGACTTGAAACATGGTTCATATGCCCTTGAGCGAATGTCCATTGAATGTGAGACTGCTTATGGCTCGATTGCAGGTTGCCGCGTGAGTAAAATTATTACTCGCCATTTTACCATGGCTAGATACATTTGCTGGCATATTTAAAGCAATCGGACACGAAAGCAGTGCTTCTAAGCGTGTTTCTTACCCGCCGCGGTGGCTGAGTGGTTAGGGCGCTCGACTACTGATCCGGAGTTCCCAGGTTCGACCCCGACCGCGGCGGCTGCGTTTTTATGGAGGAAAAACGCTAAGGCGTCCGTGTGCTGTGCGATGTCAGTGCCCGTTAAAGATCCCCAGGTGGTCGAAATTATTCCGGAGCCCTCCACTACGGCACCTCCTTCTTCCTTTCTTGTTTCACTCCCTCCCTTATCCCTTCCCTTACGGCGCGGTTCAGGTGTCCAACGATATATGAGACAGATACTGCGCCATTTCCTTTCCCCAAAAACCGATTATTTTTATTATTAAGCGTGTTTCATGGAATATCAGCGGGGGCGCTGCAAGCGTTCGTCACGAGCGGACGTGCGATTCATGGGCTCCGTTGACAATCTTCGATTGTGGCGGATTAGAATATTGGATCACCATATATTTATCATCCACGAGTTGCCTTCAACGCCTGACACGGCCTGGTACCACCAGTGAGCCTGTGAGTGCCACATTTTCGGCGCTACAGCCTGTCTACTTCTCGTCACCCCGTGAGGAGCGCTAACCCTAACGGCCAAGGGGTTGGGGTGCCTTATCGCCGCGGAGACGCCGGTGCGCCCGCGGATGCGCGGCATAGCGTTCGCGCAACGCGGGTCTAACGACGCTCGCCAGTGAGTGCTCCCGCTTCATCCAGGACTGCCACGACCACGATGAATTCTCTAAGAGGCTACGACCCGACGGAGATGGACTTCAGTCATGTACCAACATCCCAGCAGCAGCTGATGCCCCCGCAGGATCTCCCGAAGGACGACAACAGCCATGGCTGGAACATATGGTCCCGGCGCAACAACGACAGAGCGGCGCAAGCTAAATCCACACCTCCCAAGGAAGAGCAGGAGAAGAAAGAACGCCGAGAGCCTCCTGCACCGAGACCTCCGCGTCTACCGAGTCTCAAGAATTTTCCATACAAAGTCATCATCCGACCTAAAACCACGGTGGATCTGCAATCTGTGGCTCCACGCTCCTACGATCTCGAATTAGGGATCCAAGCAGCCCTCAACACCCCTCTACAAGAAAAGCCAACGCTGCGCGTTGTTAGCCAGCAGAACATTATAATGGTGTGTACTCACTGTGAGGAAGACGCGTTCCGTCTCGCCAAGCTTAATTGTCTGTACCTCGACGGCAAGAGTATAACGATCACCGCCTACGTTGCCTTGCCAGAGGATGTTTGCAGGGGTGTAATACATAATATCAAGCCTGAAGTGAGTAATGACTCTATCTTCCAAGACGTCTCCTCACCCAGCCATACAATCCTGGGAGCGCGCCGACTGGGCAAGACTACGTCGGCAGTCATCGTCTTCGCCGGGCAGAAGGTTCCCTTCACGGTCAACTACGGGTGGTCAGAGCGCCGCTGCTACATCTACCGTAAAACGAGGGCTGCTTGTATCAACTGTGGAACGCCAGGTCACCGAGCAGACGTCTGCCCGAAACCCAAGGGGGCTGCTTGCCAAACCTGTGGAACGCCGAGTCCAGATGAGACGCACGAGTGTACACCCGTTTGCGCGCTGTGCAAGGGTCCACACAAGACTTACGCAAAAGACTGCAAGGAGAAATTCCAGAGACCGCTGAACAAGAACACTAGTACCGCGTCATCAAACGCGTCATCAACAACAAAACTTGAAGATCAAGAAGGCAGGAGCAGGACGAGGCAGAAGAGGCAGCCTACATCGCGACGGCGAGGAGTGTCGTCATCAGTCTCCCACTCTCGTTCCGCCTCTCGCGGCCGTTCGAGCTCAAGACGCCGGGCAACAGGCTCCAACCAGAACGCCAGTCAAGTGGAGGCGGGTAAAGAACAAGGGCAGGAGAACCTCAACAAGCCCATCGGGGCGCTGAAGAAGACGTCCTCGGGCCAGCTTTCAGATTCGAAGGTGAGCTTTGCAGAATGGCCTCCCCTTCCCTCCTCCTCCCCTCAGAATAACACGGAGTTAGCAGCACTCAAAAACGAGATAGAAAGTCTGAAAAAACAAGTGACCGCTTTAACAATCCAAAACCAAGAGCTTAAGCGAGCAACTACTAACGCAATAACGCCGGTAGCTCAGCCGACTCCTGAAAACCAAAAACAGCAGGCAGTACCTAGCTCCCAGCCTGCCTTAGGCGAGGTCTACCAACAAATCATCCAAGAACTGAGGTCCTTCAAGGAGGAGTTTCAAGCTTTTCCAATTTATGTGAACGCTCAATTCCAAGACATTCGAAATCAGATTGCAAACAACCGACGATACACGGAGACGGCAATTTCTGGACTTCGGAAGGAACCTGCGTATAAAAGGCATAAGTCGAAATTCGCTCGTACAATGCACGTGGACGAACCATCCGATACGGATTCAACATGCCAGCCAAACCTAGAGTAAAGATCTGGCAGTGGAACTGCCGGGGATACAGGAGAAAGCAGGCTGCTCTTAATCTCCTTCTATCTCAGGAATCTGACCCACCGGCAGCTATCCTAATTCAAGAACCCCACCTAATGCCTATGAAGCTCCAAGACTATGTGACTTATCAGCACGACCAGTTAACTGCCACGTTAGTGCACAAATTATACACTGCCATATTGCACGACACTTTCGAGCCGGATGTTGCGCACTGCTATATAACTATTCTTCCTCTCCAGAGAGGAGCGGCAAGCACGCACGTATTGAATGTATACAGCCCTCCAAAAGACAGGAACGCAAAATTGGGTTCCCTCATAAAGAAATTTCTGACCTTAGCGGGCCATGCCCCCTGCGTGATTGGAGGCGACTTCAACGCACCACACCCTTCATGGGGCTACCCGGCGGCGACACCGAAAGGCAGAAAACTAGAAGAAGTAGTGGCGCAAGAGGGGTTATCGATCCTCACCGATCCCACTTACCCTACGAGGCTGGGAAACAGTGTCAGTAGAGATACATGTCCTGACCTGACGTTCACCAAGAACATACAAAACGCCATTTGGAAGAATACCGAACAGCACCTGGGAAGCGATCACTTCATACTCTCTCTGGAGATAAGCACAAACGCGTGCAAGCGCAAAATAGGTATCGCAAGAGTTACGAACTGGGACAGGTGGAGAAAGGCCCAGGCATCTACTGCAAATACTATTACCGACCTAGAGGAATGGGTTAAAGATGAGGTGCACTCTTTGAAAGCCTTTACAAAAGAGGTCTGCACGACAGAAGATTGCCCAGCGGTCGATCCGCACCTTCTACATTTATGGGAAGCGAGGCACTCATTGACAAAGAGATGGCGCAGACAACGGCTTAACCGCAAACTCAAGAAAAAAATAGAGGAGATAAACAAAAAGGCAGAATCCTATGCCATATCCTTAACCAGACAGAACTGGCATTCGCTCTGCGATGGTATTCAGGGGAAGCTAGGTGTGTCAAAGACTTGGAAGCTCCTACGTGTCCTAATCGACCCCAGCAGCAGCAAGTCGGCCACTAAAGACAGGCTCACGAAGATCGTACACACCACCCCGGGTACGGACACAGAGTTGATCGAAAAGCTCAAGACCAGGTATCTGTGCACGGACCAAGTCGTGGAACAGCCGGAGTATCCTGGACTGCCAAATCCCAAGCTGGACCTCCCACTCACGAAAGAAGAAATCAAAGCAGAAATCGCGGCCATGAGAAAAAATGCAGCTCCAGGTCCAGATCAAATAACAGCGAAGCTCTTATTTAACCTCAGCGATGACACCATCACCGCGCTGGTGGAATGCTTCAACGAGCAGCATTGGGCTACAGGAACGTTACCAATATCCTGGAAGACAGCCGAGGTTCGGTTCATTCCGAAGGCGAACAAACCCCTTAAACTGGATAATCTACGACCGATATCGCTGACCTCGTGTTTGGGGAAGCTCATAGAGAGGGTCATCAACACGAGACTGAGTAGATACTTAGAAGAAAACAACCTCCTACCTAATACTCAATTCGGCTTTCGCCCTCACCTATCGACACAGGACGCCCTCTTGTACCTGTACAAAGACCTCCTTGAGACACCTCCCAAGTCACAGACAAGGGCCATCCTGGCACTTGATTTGAAAGGAGCGTTCGATAACGTTCTACATAAAAACATCCTGCAAAGCCTCGCCGATACCAACTGTGGCGCAAGAACCTACAACTATATCAAAAACTTCTTATCAGTCAGGCAAGCCACTATAAACTTCGGTGGAATAAAATCAGATCCCATCACTCTAGGCCCGAGGGGAACTCCGCAAGGGGCGGTACTGTCACCCCTCTTGTTCAATTTGGCTATGAAAGATCTACCAGGCCTTCTTTCCGAAATCCCCGGCGTCAAACACACATTATATGCGGATGATATCACTGTCTGGTGCAACTCGGGGAGTGACGCCGAGATCGAGGAGCGTCTTCAAGCAGCAGCCGACACGGTGGACCGGTACGCCAGGGAGAGAGGTCTCCAGTGTGCGCCGGAAAAGTCCGAGTTGCTAATCCTGAAGAACCCGAGGACACCCCTAGCGCAGAACATCTCGGTGTATATAGAGAACCACCCAGTACAGAAACCCACGGAGATCAAGATACTAGGGCAGTATATCCCGCAGGGGCGACAGAACACCACCACTATGAAGAAGCTTACAACATCCACCGAGCAAATCCTCCGCATGATACATCGTATCCGAAATAAACACCATGGCATGAAGGAAAGGGACACCATCC
The DNA here is from genome assembly GCA_030143305.2 of Amblyomma americanum. Lineage (NCBI taxonomy): Eukaryota > Metazoa > Arthropoda > Arachnida > Ixodida > Ixodidae > Amblyomma > Amblyomma americanum. The sequence goes on along the minus strand of JARKHS020035992.1, from coordinate 146,911 downwards.
GCTTAGTGCAAGCTTTCGTGATCTCTCGGATAATGTACGGGACGGCATTCCTTAACCTCTCCAGGTCGGAAATTGAAAAGTTGGAGGTACTCATCAGGAAAGCCTACAAGACGGCACTGGGGCTACCAAACTCCACGCCAACAGCAAAGCTCATGGCTCTAGGAGTACATAATACCCTCAAAGAGATGTGGGAAGCACAATGGTTCTCACAACTGAATCGGCTCGCACTCACAAAACCCGGCAGAGAACTGCTCGATAAAATCCATGTTAATCTGCCCTATACAATTGACCAAAGGGAAGAGGTCCCACGCGATGTGAGAAGACGCATAAACGTGCACCCCATTCCGCGGAATATGCATCCCGCATATAACACCGACAGGAGGAAAGCAAGAGGTGAATCCCTGCAGAAGAAATGGGACAAGCAAATTAACACCCTTTACGTGGACGCAGCAGGACCAAATAATGGAGTCATGACTATTGTGGTCTCAACGCCTTCAGGGTCGATGGTGAACTGCGCCTCGGTGAAAACATCTAACCCCACTCACGCAGAGGAGGCAGCTATTGCATTAGCTGTAGCATCTAACCCCAACGCCGTTGTGCTCACTGATTCTCAGAACGCCTGTCGAAACTTCAATAACGGATTAATTCACAAGTCAGGGTTGTCATTGCTGTCTAAGAATCCACCCAACCAGGTCTCAGTAATCTGGTTCCCCGGTCACCTGGAACTACCAGGAGGAAACGAAGCCGCCCACAGGCATGCCCGAGCTCTTCTATACCGGACGTCTCCCCCTGATGACCATGAAGGGTGCCGCGACCTAATAGGCTTAGCAGTGTATGCTGACAATCTTGCGCCATACAGAACAGCCAGAAAGGAGTACCCAACACCACACAAATCCCTCAACAAGTTAGAAGAGGGAGACTACAAACCAACACCTACCCAACACCAGCTAAATTACACCAGTGGTACCCTACACTATACTCTCCACAGTGTCCACATTGTGGAGCGGTAGCTAACCTCTACCATATGGTGTGGGCATGCCAATATAATCCCTTAGTTGACCCCATTCCCAACCCCTCGGAGGAGCAGTGGGAGGCTATTCTGCTCAGCGATGATGCTTTCGCTTGGGGTCGTTGAAGTCGTTTCCTGCAGCTGTTATCGCCTGTGTTGTGCCCTCCTCCACAGACAATTCAAATTGGGTCGCATATTTCTTCATTTAGGTGCTGGTTGCCGCAGTACGGGCACCCTTGTTGCGGTGGCTCTGGACATACGTCACTTCTGCGTCCGACTCTTCTGCAGTTCGTGCACGGCACGCCTCTACTTTTGGAATGAAGGGGTAGACTGGGTACAGGACTCCGAAGTATACGATGCTGTCTGGTAGTTCGTTTGCATTGAAGTGGAGCAGAAGGGACTTTGATGTTCTTCCCATGGTTCTTGCTTGTACGATCTCAGGGTTTCCTGTGCGAAATTCTGTCATCAGTTCTTGCTGAGTTTCGCCACCGTAAGCCCGATAGATGATGTCCTGCAGGGCCCTGTCCGGAGGGGCGATGTGCGACGTCATGACGATGTCTTTGCCTTCTATCTTGATTTTCTTGACTGCGACGCAGCGTAGTCTGTTTGCCTGCGCCTGCGTCGGTATGGTGAATACAATTTTTGCAGAACTTGTTCTAGATTGGTCTTTATCAGCCTCGGCCGCGGTGATGCCGCTGGCTTTTGCGATCGAGTGCCTAATGGGCTTCTCGGTGTAGCCTTGATGTCTACGCTAACCGTTGGGCTGTAGATGATTTTATAGTCTTCTCCGGGCGTCGGAGAAGTGGTTTCTTAGGATGGAGGGGAGGGAGAGGTTTCGCCTGTGGCTTCTCGGTCTGCTTGTTTGGCTTCCGAGCTGTTAATGACTCAGCTTTGGGGTTCTTTTTACGGTAAAAAACAATTGTTTTCAAATTGGTCGTGTCGAAATCGACTCGGGATGCATTAGTTCCAACTAGGGCGTACTCCATGCCTGCCGCCGCGGCGTTCGCGCCGCGATAGGCCTAGCGTTCGGTTAAGCCAGGGCGCCGGAGCGACGCTGGCTTTAGACAGTCAGAGCTCGGTCGCCCGAGCTCCGATTTGCTTAAACGAGCCCTTGAAAGGTGCCTTATACACTCCCGCTTCTTGTCCGTGTGTCGGAGTTCACGTATCTTGGTATTTTTTCTTGCAGGAGGTGTTCGAACGCGGAGCCCATACGAAGCACATGAGTCTCCGTCGGCCCCCTAGCGGAAAACTTCGGGTGATAAAGCGGCGTGCACCGAGGCGGCGACGAAGAACGCGGCACGGCTGTGGGGTGTCTCTGGTTGCCATGGTATCGGCGCATGCGCTGAACTGCACATCCGCGTGACGTCACGCTGGGCGTTGACGGTGGAGCGCGCGCGCGGCCGCGGCGGGCAGCCGCACTTTACTCCCCTTAGGTTGCCATGGTAACGACGCATGCGCACAACTGGTCTCCCCAACGTACCATGAAATGCTCGGCTGGTAAGCCCAGTGAAGCTGCCGTTACAAAAATTGAACCTATTGAATGCGTTGTGGTCTTTGACATACTTAAGTGCCTTTGTGTACTGATGTGTACATGAGTAAATTATATTTTAAAACGGGACCAGATAAAAATTGCGTTCTACTCTATAAAGCATTTCAATTCACTGCCATGAGCGTTCACTGACATGAACAAAGCGGATCTGTTCACGCCACCGAGAAACCGAAACCCAGCCGCGGCAAAAATTCTGCACCGTCAAGGTCACAGATGCCGCAAGATTCGCGAAACATTGCTTTCCGCGTAAAAATACATTTCGTAATCGCATTAGTAACATCAACTTGGGCGCACAAATAACAATCATCGCCTATGATTTCTCCAAGGCGTGAAAGAAGCTCTAACACAAGAGCTAGTATTGCTGTGAAAGCCCAAAACGCGATGCTGCTGCAGGTGGCTGATATTCCATTGATTGATTGATTACAAACGTCTTTATTTCTTCAATGTTCTCCGAACATGTGGGTGGACCGCCTAGTCCGGTAGTCCACTGGCTGCTGCTGCTGCGCTGGCCCTCCCCACCAGCCAGTGCTGACGGTCAGGATCATCGCTGAGCAGAATAGCCTCCCACTGCTCCTCCGAGGGGTTGGGAATGGGGTCAACTAAGGGATTATATTGGCATGCCCACACCATATGGTAGAGGTTAGCTACCGCTCCACAATGTGGACACTGTGGAGAGTATAGTGTAGGGTACCACTGGTGTAATTTAGCTGGTGTTGGGTAGGTGTTGGTTTGTAGTCTCCTAAGGGTGTTCTCTTCTAACTTGTTGAGGGATTTGTGTGGTGTTGGGTACTCCTTTCTGGCTGTTCTGTATGGCGCAAGATTGTCAGCATACACTGCTAAGCCTATTAGGTCGCGGCACCCTTCATGGTCATCAGGGGGAGACGTCCGGTATAGAAGAGCTCGGGCATGCCTGTGGGCGGCTTCGTTTCCTCCTGGTAGTTCCAGGTGACCGGGGAACCAGATTACTGAGACCTGGTTGGGTGGATGCTTAGTCAGCAATGACAACCCTGACTTGTGAATTAATCCGTTATTGAAGTTTCGACAGGCGTTCTGGGAATCAGTGAGCACAACGGCGTTGGGGTTAGATGCTACAGCTAATGCAATAGCTGCCTCCTCTGCGTGAGTGGGGTTAGATGTTTTCACCGAGGCGCAGTTCACCATCGACCCTGAAGGCGTTGAGACCACAATAGTCATGACTCCATTATTTGGTCCTGCTGCGTCCACGTAAAGGGTGTTAATTTGCTTGTCAAAATTTCTACTGCAGGGATTCACCTCTTGCTTTCCTCCTCTCGGTGTTATATGCGGGATGCATATTCCGCGGAATGGGGTGCACGTTTATGCGTCTTCTCACATCGCGTGGGACCTCTTCCCTTTGGTCAATTGTATAGGGCAGATTAACATGGATTTTATCGAGCAGTTCTCTGCCCGGTTTTGTGAGTGCGAGCCGATTCAGTTGTGAGAACCATTGTGCTTCCCACATCTCTTTGAGGGTATTATGTACTCCTAGAGCCATGAGCTTTGCTGTTGGCGTGGAGTTTGGTAGCCCCAGTGCCGTCTTGTAGGCTTTCCTGATGAGTACCTCCAACTTTTCAATTTCCGACCTGGAGAGGTTAAGGAATGCCGTCCCGTACATTATCCGAGAGATCACGAAAGCTTGCACTAAGCGGATGGTGTCCCTTTCCTTCATGCCATGGTGTTTATTTCGGATACGATGTATCATGCGGAGGATTTGCTCGGTGGATGTTGTAAGCTTCTTCATAGTGGTGGTGTTCTGTCGCCCCTGCGGGATATACTGCCCTAGTATCTTGATCTCCGTGGGTTTCTGTACTGGGTGGTTCTCTATATACACCGAGATGTTCTGCGCTAGGGGTGTCCCGGGTTCTTCAGGATTAGCAACTCGGACTTTTCCGGCGCACACTGGAGACCTCTCTCCCTGGCGTACCGGTCCACCGCGTCGGCTGCTGCTTGAAGACGCTCCTCGATCTCGGCGTCACTCCCCGAGTTGCACCAGACAGTGATATCATCCGCATATAATGTGTGTTTGACGCCGGGGATTTCGGAAAGAAGGCCTGGTAGATCATTCATAGCCAAATTGAACAAGAGGGGTGACAGTACCGCCCCTTGCGGAGTTCCCCTCGGGCCTAGAGTGATGGGATCTGATTTTATTCCACCGAAGTTTATAGTGGCTTGCCTGACTGATAAGAAGTTTTTGATATAGTTGTAGGTTCTTGCGCCACAGTTGGTATCGGCGAGGCTTTGCAGGATGTTTTTATGTAGAACGTTATCGAACGCTCCTTTCAAATCAAGTGCCAGGATGGCCCTTGTCTGTGACTTGGGAGGTGTCTCAAGGAGGTCTTTGTACAGGTACAAGAGGGCGTCCTGTGTCGATAGGTGAGGGCGAAAGCCGAATTGAGTATTAGGTAGGAGGTTGTTTTCATCTAAGTATCTACTCAGTCTCGTGTTGATGACCCTCTCTATGAGCTTCCCCAAACACGAGGTCAGCGATATCGGTCGTAGATTATCCAGTTTAAGGGGTTTGTTCGCCTTCGGAATGAACCGAACCTCGGCTGTCTTCCAGGATATTGGTAACGTTCCTGTAGCCCAATGCTGCTCGTTGAAGCATTCCACCAGCGCGGTGATGGTGTCATCGCTGAGGTTAAATAAGAGCTTCGCTGTTATTTGATCTGGACCTGGAGCTGCATTTTTTCTCATGGCCGCGATTTCTGCTTTGATTTCTTCTTTCGTGAGTGGGAGGTCCAGCTTGGGATTTGGCAGTCCAGGATACTCCGGCTGTTCCACGACTTGGTCCGTGCACAGATACCTGGTCTTGAGCTTTTCGATCAACTCTGTGTCCGTACCCGGGGTGGTGTGTACGATCTTCGTGAGCCTGTCTTTAGTGGCCGACTTGCTGCTGCTGGGGTCGATTAGGACACGTAGGAGCTTCCAAGTCTTTGACACACCTAGCTTCCCCTGAATACCATCGCAGAGCGAATGCCAGTTCTGTCTGGTTAAGGATATGGCATAGGATTCTGCCTTTTTGTTTATCTCCTCTATTTTTTTCTTGAGTTTGCGGTTAAGCCGTTGTCTGCGCCATCTCTTTGTCAATGAGTGCCTCGCTTCCCATAAATGTAGAAGGTGCGGATCGACCGCTGGGCAATCTTCTGTCGTGCAGACCTCTTTTGTAAAAGCTTTCAAAGAGTGCACCTCATCTTTAACCCATTCCTCTAGGTCGGTAATAGTATTTGCAGTAGATGCCTGGGCCTTTCTCCACCTGTCCCAGTTCGTAACTCTTGCGATACCTATTTTGCGCTTGCACGCGTTTGTGGTTATCTCCAGAGAGAGTATGAAGTGATCGCTTCCCAGGTGCTGTTCGGTATTCTTCCAAATGGCGTTTTGTATGTTCTTGGTGAACGTCAGGTCAGGACATGTATCTCTACTGACACTGTTTCCCAGCCTCGTAGGGTAAGTGGGATCGGTGAGGATCGATAACCCATCTTGCGCCACTACTTCTTCTAGTTTTCTGCCTTTCGGTGTCGCCGCCGGGTAGCCCCATGATGCCTCTGGATGCGAAGGCAACGTCGATGCAGGAGCCCGTTGTTCCGCGTCGTCGAAAGGTGGGTTCGCCGGTGTTCAAGGGGGTGAGTCCCAGCTGCGTTGCTGCGTCGTGCAGGTCGTCTCCACGCGCGGAGTGGCGCGCACTGCCCCACGCACTATGGTGGGCGTTAAAATCACCACAGATGATTTGGCGCAGGGCACAGCACGAAGACACAGCACGAAAACACAGCGCGTTCCACGCGCTGTGTTGGTGACAGTGCGTTCCACGCACTGTCACCACCACGCACTCCTGGGCGTCAGATGTCGCCGCCGCCGAGCCGACGAGGGTGTGCTGGACGTCCTGCCGCACGTATATTGCGCACCTTAATTTCCCGGGGCGATGAGATGTGACACAACCGGGCACTGTAGCACAGGTGGGTTCCTCGCACGTGGTGGCTGAGTGGTAGCCAATGTAGCCAGGTAGCCGCATCTGGGGCTCCCCGTCATGTGAACGTACGTACGTCTCCTGCAGCGCGATAACTTCCGGCGAATCCTGTGCGATGCGAACTCGCATTTCGGCGTACCGCGCCGCAAGTGAGCGCACGTTCCACTGCAGGATGGATGGTATGCGGAAGGGAGTCCGGCGGCTAGCCATCATGCTGGCTTATCTGTGCGGGAGCACCCGCTGCTTCTAAGCAAGCCCGGTGTCCATCGGTGCCCTCCGGGAAAAGTGCGCTGAGGGCGCGCAACGCCAGCTTTGGGCGCGTGATCTCTGCGTCCCGTGCGTCAGGGGGCTGGCCGTAGAAGCGGCCGCAGGCTCGAGCCGCGCTGTACGGGACGCCGGGCAACCGGATCGCCGCTGCCGCTGCCGGCGCTGCCGTTGCTTCTGTGTCTGCTGCTGCTGCTGCTGGGGTGTTCTCCTGACGACCTGCGCATAAGATGGAGCGCGCGGCGTCTGCTGATGTTGCTGGGCTGGGGCCGCTGTCTCAGCCTGGACGACGGCTCGGACAACCCGCCTGGACATCGGGGCCATGGATGTGGCCATTAAAGTGGTCACGTGACGCTCTCGTTGCCAGTGCGGGCATGCTGGGTCAAATCTGCGTGCCGCCCCCCGCAGTTAATGCAGCGGGGCTTGCTCGCGCAGGTACCATGCTCGTGTGGCCCGCCGCAGCGCGTGCATCGGGCAGGAGCACGACACACCTCAGTGGCATGCCCCAGGCTGGCGCACTTGGCACACTGGAGCGGCCGGGCACGGCAGGGGCGGACCGCGAGCCTGCGCTTGAATATGGTGATGAACGCCGGGGGTGTCGGCGCCGCAAAACGGAGAGCGAGTGTGCTGCCCGACAGAGACGCCGACACCATCGGTACCGTTGACTCCGCCGCCGCTAGCATCTCCTCCGCCGTGCTGCGCCCGTCCACACCGAAGACCAGGCCGGAGCTTTGATTCCGAGGAGGAGGCTCCTTGGCGCAGACCGGCACGCCGCGAATGACGGCCGTGGCTAGCAGGGCCTAGAGAGCATGGCTGCCCCCCGCGTCCACTGCCAACACATTCCGCCGCATGTTTACCCGGACATCGAGGACGCTCGGGCGGGATCCGATCTCCTCGGCCAACTCCCAGCCCTGTTCCCTGGTGAAGGCGGTGGCCCGGTTCGCCGGCCGAAACAACACCGTCCCTACCAGGCTGGGCGGGACCTCCACGGCAGCCGCGGCTCTCTCCAGGGCACCTCTCCAACGCCGCTGCACCTTGGTAGTGATGGAGCGCAACAGGACCAGGCTGGCCCCAGCATCAGCTTCGCCGCTGCCTGCGGGGAATTGCTGCGGCGCGCCGCGGAGTTGGGCGCGCTCGCTGCCAGCAGACGAAGCCCCAGCCGCAGCCTGGTCTCGCAGCCTGGTCGCCCCACCAGCAACAGCAGCAGCATCATCAGCAGGCTGGAGGTGGGCTCCATGGGGCTCGTGCTGGGAAGGCCCTGCTCCTTCGAGTGTGGAGGGAGAGGGAACAGTGACGGTGGGGGGCCTTCGAGCTTCCCGCTTGGCCACCGCGATGTCCCTTTTGGTTTCCCAGTCCCTCTCCTCCTCGGACCCCGTTGAGCGTCGCTGTTTCCGGAGAGAAGATTCGTCCATTGGGGTGCACATGCTCTCCTCGGCTGCAGGTGTCCGCGGTGAGCTCGCAGCAGCAGCATCAGGGGGAGAGGGCATCACAGCCGGTTCCCCAGGAGTAGCAATGGCGGCAGGAAGCGCAGGGGTGGCCAGAAATGACGGGGAGGGAGCCGCCATGGAGTTCTGCGTCTGGTGAGCGAGCGCCATGGCGTCCCTCAAGGCTATAACGCGTGGGTCTGCCGGCGACACGTCCAAGGTCCCGATGACGGACTCAAGGTTCTCCGAGGTGGTGATGAGCGCCGCCGTCAGGCACCTCACCGTGTCCCACAGATCAGCGATCTCGGCCTGCATTCGCCGAATGGTGTTGGACGACCTTCCTCTGGACGGCGTTCGTCTCCGTGATCGTGAGCGTGAGCGGCCTGCCCTGCGTTGCTGATTGTCACCGCCGAACACAGGCCTTCGCTCGTTCACGGTGTCTGTGGCCTCCATGGGGGAACCCCGCAACGCCGCGAAGCCTTAGGCCCAGCGTCCGAAAGAGCAGAGAGCTAAAAAACACGTCCGCTCGCTTCGAACGCCCACCGAAGAATCAGACAGTTACTGTTGCATATTGTTTCGTCAAAAACCTAAGTAACTGATCCGCCGCCGTTCATTGGGTTCATTGGCGCTGACAACTTTGCAGAGGCAGTTCATTTTCACGAAAGAAAAGGCGCACAACTGCGTCGTGGCTTAGTGGACACCCTCACTTTCATGTACTGTACGTGGCGTTGGTGTATATTGGTAATGAAAAATTTTTTCCGGGCAATGGCGCAGTATCTGTCTCATATATCGTCCGACACTTGAACCGCGTCGTAAGGGAAGCGATAAAGGAGTGACTAAGAGAAGAAAGGAACAAAGAGGTGCCGTAGTGGAAAGGAAGAGAGAGGTGCCGTAGTGGAGGACTCCGGAATAATTTCGACCACCTGGGGAACTTTAAAGGGGCTTTCAAAGGGGCTCTAATAAAGTTGCAGTTTGGCTGGGGTGTTCAAGCATGCCTCCACGAATAGTGTCCAGCAAGAAATTTTATAATGCGCTTTGTAGAATCTATCTGTAGTTAAAATTTGATTTTCAGTGTCTTCGCGCTGTTCCCTCTCCTCTCGTACACTTTTTGCAGCACTGGAAAGTCAGCGCTCCTCCGCCAGCCGCACCTCCGGTAGCCGCGGTGGCTCAGTGGTTAGGGCGCTCTACTACTGATCCGGAGTTCCCGGGTTCGAAGCCGACCGCGGCGGCTGCGTTTTTATGAAGGAAACACGCTAAGGCGCCCGTGTGCTGTGCGATGTCAGTGCATGTTAAAGATCCCCAGGTGGTCGACATTATTCCGGAGCCCTCCACTACGGCACCTCCTTTTCCCTTCTTTCACTCCCTCCATTGTCCCTTCCCTTACGGCGCGGTTCAGGTGTCCAACGATATATGAGACAGATACTGCGCCATTTCCTTTCTCCCAAAACCAATTATTATTATTAAGTGCTATAAACATCTTCCAGCAATAAGTTTATTTGACAGTTCAACGTTGGTGTACATGAGTCTGACTTTCAACTTTGCAAGTATCGTCTGAAGCCAGCAGCTACGGCGCTATTACTGTAGCGCTATCGGATTTACGGCTCACGCGTCGTAGAGAATATTTTCCTCTATATAGTACATTTTTATGGGACGAGCGAAACACTTTCGTCCTCCAAGATTTCATCATTTCCCCTTAGCATTAACTTGCCATTTAATCACGGACGATGAGACATACGCGAGAAAGTGATCAGAGTATTTTCTTCTGGATTTAAAACCACAAATGCTCGACATAGTTCTGAGAAACGTGAGAGTGATTCCTCATTTTAAATGCTTTCATCGAGCAAAGTTTGTGACGAAGAATCTGTGAACAAGCGGACTGTGTTGAATATACGCAGCTTAACTGCATATTGTTTTCTTTGATTTCGGTACTGTGCTCACCATGAACCAGCGGGCTACAGCGCGAAACCAGGCAAAAACCACCCGCCGCCGCACATGCAGGCGTGGAGTCAGAGGTAGGGTCGTCGCGCCTCTAGCGGCGGCGGGCAGCGTAACTATAGGAGAAAAACTCGCATTGGTTCCGCGGCGAATGCGAAGGCCGTATGAAGGAGCGCGCGCCCCCCTCGAGACCGGCCGTGGTACGGCATGTCCGACATGACAGGTGTCTGTCACTGCCCTCATGGAAATACGCTTTTGTTCACGAGGCACGGCGGGACGCTGCGGATGCCTCTCCGATGATAGCTTACGTCGTTAGGGTGGGGGATGGGGGTGGAGGGTCGGTGCGTCAAGCGACCCTTTTCGTTCCCCGTATGCACTCGGGGGCTCTCGCTTGTACTGGGGAGGCGCTTCCGTGTGTGCCGGCGTCCTGCAAAGGTACGCAGCTAGAAAAGAGCGGCGGCCTTACATCGTCCGAAGTATTTCACGCGCTGAACGTTGACGTCCATGCGCGCAATACCTGGCGATGAGCAAGAGGGATTTGAAGCTCGATGTTTGTGACCAGTGATCGAAACCAACAGACGGGGAAGAAACGAGCCGTAAAAGAATTAAACTCGCCTCAAAACTGAGCCTGCACATATCTCGAAGGTGTCCGCGGACACTGCTGCACAGAAAGGTTCACCGCACGCATCATACACAGAATCTGCCACCGCGCACCAAACCGTTGTTTCTAAAATGACGTCAACATTTCCATTTGTCCAAAAGCTTCATCATCACGCGCTGATGATGTTAGTTAAGCCGGTCATGCATGCAGTTCTTTCCGGAGACTGCGCTCAAGCGCAACCCCGCCGTCGTTTGGACCGAGCGAGCGAGAAAGCAAAAGAACAGCGGTGGTGACCGAACCTGCTGGTGGATACCGACGACGCTTTCAGAGCGATGTTGTAGTTGCATATATGCCTGACCCGGCTTTAAGGGCAGAAACTTCAGATTCGACCCGTGTTACTAGAAAGTGTGTGGTTTCCCCGCCCCACAAAAATATTTTTTTTGCAACACCTTTCTAATGGCTGTTTGGGCGTAAACTCCTAAAACGAAGCGCCGCCAGCAGAAGCGCTCGCGACAAGAGGCGCACCCAAGGTATCGGGGTGCAAAAAGCGTGCCTGGCGGAGAACGGGTTGCTACTTGCATTGCTTTGCTTTTAGTCTATTTTGAAACACAAACACGGTGTGTGCGAATGTACATGCGACGCAAACACAAAAGCGGCAGAAAGAAGCCCTGTTGTAACGCGCTGACGCTGTCGGGAAGCATGCATTTTACGGCTCCTTCCGCTGCCTCACACGACAGCGGACAGCCGCTTTCCGCGCGCACCGCGCGTGAGGTGACGCTACTTGTTCTGGTACGGTGGCGTCACCATACCAGCGCACGAGGCAGATAGAGACATTTGGCGGTGAAACACGAAGTCGGGAAATCCTCGTCACAGTGGCGGCGATGCGCCTATCGGTGATTGTTCAAGGCACGGCACGGCACGGAGCGAAGAGGGGAATTCGTAGTCAGAAAATCAAGAAATCGGCATGGACCTGCAGTGACACCTTAGGGACACCGAGTGCTACGTACAACGTGGATTTAGGTATCGAGTACGAAAGTGGTGCATTTCACACTCATGATGTCCACACAGCTTGATGAAAGGGCTGATTCGTTCGCTCGAGTAAAAAAAAATGGCATTGGCTTAGCTCGGCTATGCCAGGATATACGTAGCGAGAGGTACAGGTGCGACCAAAAGTTAACGGAGCACGCTATTGCCTTCTAGCATTTTTCACTCGCTTCCTAATTGAGACTGCCAACTGTGATGTGTGCAGGCTAATATTAGACAACAGTTCGCTTTTCATGAACAAATAATGCTTCGTCATGTCCTATAGGAACGGCGAGATTTCAATAAGAACGAAGTAGAGTGCACCGTTTACTTATGTCCCGGCCTGTACGTTTCCTGTTGCGCTTATTTTTCGGGAGAGAGAGAGAAACAACTTTATTGCCATAGATTGGCGGGATTTAGGGCAGGTGGGCTTGGTGTGGCCCCCAGGTGGGGGCGACTTCCTGGGCCCACGAAATGAGTGCCAGTTGGATGCTCTTGTCTGGCCTTTTGAGGAGTTCGTTCCATCCATCTTCGGAGGGAGCTGGCAGTAAGGTTCGAGGGGGCGGATTTCCCGCGCAACCCCAGAGGATGTGAGCCTGGGTGGCGATTTCTCCCTGGTAACAATTTTGGCAGACGGGGTCGTATTCCCCGTCTGTGATGAGTGAAAGTCTAGAATGGCTAAGGATGGAGTGTGTCTGCAACCTGCGGAGCAAGGTGGCTTGCGCTCGGTTCAAGTCGGGGTGTGGAGGCGGGAACTGGCGTCTCATCTCTCTGTAGAGGTTGGTAATTTCGGCAAAGGTCTGGGGAGCCTCGGCAAGAGCGTCTGGGTCCGTGGGGCCGGCCGCCCGGTTGGTTAGTCCTCGGGCTAGTCGGTCGACCCCTTCGTTTCCAGAGTTTCCCGCGTGGGCGGGTACCCAGACCAGGTTGATCTTATGGTCGGGAGTGCAGCCGCGAAGGATGCGTGCAGCGGGGTGGCAGATAAAACCTGCCGAGTAATTTTGTATTGCTCTTTTGGAGTCGCTGAGGACTGTGCGCGTACGTGGGTCAGCGATGGCCAGCGCGATGGCGGTTTCTTCTGCCGCTGTCGGAGAGTGAGCTACTACTGTGACGGCGGTGACGAGAGTAGACTGTGGCTTGGCTGCACAAGCCACGTATGTGTTTGCACTTTGCCGTGCAGCATCTACGTATATTGCGTGTTCGTCGGCAAGGTATGTGGCATCTAGTGCTTGGGCTTTCAGCTGACGGCGCGTATCATGGCGGCCAGATAGCATGTTTTTGTAGATTGGTTTTATAACTAGGCGGCTATAGACCCCTATCGGAATGGGCGTCGTGGGGTGGACGTCGCCTATGGGGTTGATGTTGAGACGGTCAAGTATGAGCCGCCCGTGTTTAGTGCGGGAGAGGCGGTGGATTTGGGCGGTCTTGTGTGCCTCTATGAGTTCTGTGAGCGTGTTGTAGATGCCGAGTTGGAGGAGGTGCTGTGTGCTGGCGTACTGAGGTAGCCCCAGTGCCGCTTTGTAAGCTGAACGTATAATGCTGTTCACAGCTTCCTCGTCCTTCCGGCGGAGGTGATAGTAGGGGTAGGAGTAGACTATCCTGCTAATGAGGAAAGCTTGCGTGAGCCGACAGAGGTCATCCTTCTTCATACCTCTGCGGCGGGTGCTGATGCGGCGGATAAGGCCGTTGATCTGGTTGGCTGTGGTGCGGAGGCGCTGAATGGCCTCCGAGTTTTGCGTGTTGTTCTGTATTAACATACCCAGAACGCGAATAGTGCGGACCGGAGGTATGGGATGTGTGTCGACTTGAAGCACAATAGGTTCTTGCGGGTCGGGGACAGGCAGGCGAGCTCGTCTGTCCCTGATGACTAGTAATTCGGACTTCGTGGAGGAGCATGTGAGCCCGTTCGCCTGTACAAAGGAGTGTACTTTATCGATTGCTGTTTGGAGGGAGTTTTGGATTTCCCCGTCAGAGCCAGAGTTGGTCCACAGGGTAATGTCGTCGGCATATATTGAGTGTTTAATGTGAGGTATCTTTTCCAGGAGCAGAGGGAGGCCTCTCATTGTAGTGTTGAAAAGGAACGGAGATAGGACTGCTCCTTGTGGTGTTCCTCGGGTGCCTAGTGTGATCTTCTCACTGTGGAGGTCTGCAATATGAAGTTCTGCTGTACGGTTATGAAGAAAGTCGGCGATGTAGTTGTAAGTGCGAGTGCCTACATTCATTTGTGAGAGGTTTGCCAGGATGGAAGCATGTGACACGTTGTCGAAAGCCTTGCTGACATCTAGGCTTAGGATGGTTCGTGTAGCTCGGATGGGTCTCGGATCGAGGATGTCGTGTTGGATTTGCCACATAATGTCTTGAGTGGAGAGGCCGGTTCTGAAGCCGATCATAGTGGGGGGGAAAAGGTCCTCTTGGTCTACGTGAGTGTGGAGTCTATTGAGTATGACGTGTTCCATGACCTTTCCCAGGCAGGACGTGAGCGAGATTGGCCGAAGGTTGCCCAGCTCGAGTCGTTTGCCTGGCCTAGGTATGAAAATCACCTTGGCATGCTTCCAAGTGTCTGGAAGGCGACCCTCATGCCAATGTTGGTTGAAGAGGTCCGTGAGTGCTTCGACGGACTGATCTTCGAGGTTACGAAGCATCTCGTTGGTTATGTGGTCGTCGCCAGCGGCCGCGGTGGTTTTAATCTGGTTGAGGGCGGCGCGGACTTCTCCTGCCGTGATGTCGGCGTCCATGTTGGTGTTCTGAGCACCCGTGTATCCTGAAGGGATGGGAATTTCAGTGGAAGTATTGATGTATTTGTCTTTCAGGGTAGCGAGGAGTTCCTCATTTGTTCCCTGAAAAGCGTGTATGACACGGGTGAGGTTCTTGTGAGATGTGGATTTGGTGTGAGTTGGGTCCAGTAAATGTCTGAGCAAGAACCACGAGTTTTTGCATCCTAACTGGCCGTTAAGACGGTCGCAGGTTTGATGCCATTGCTCCTGACTCAGTTTGACGGAGTAAGCTTCGATCTCTCGCTCGAGGCGAACGAGACGGAGCTTGAGGGGTCGATTGTGCTTTTGGCGGAGCCAGCGAGCCCTAAGACTGCGCTGGGCCTCCCACATGTGTATTAGTTTGGCGTCGGGAGAGGGGCCATCCTCGTTCTGGGTAGTCGTGGAGGTGGCATTGGCGGTGTCTTCGAGAAGTGCGTTTGCCCATGCGTCCAGGTCGTCTATGGGGGCCGAAGTGCGTTTGGCGCGCACGTATCGGAAGGCGTCCCAGTTAGTGTGCCTGATTGTTCGGTTGGGGGCTTTGCTGTGTGTAGTCGTGAAGGTTGTGCTGAGAACATAATGGTCGCTACCTATGTTCATGCCGAGGTTTTCCCAGCGTGCGTCTGGGATGTTGCGGGCGAAAGTGAGATCGGGGCAGCTGTCCTGTGTGACACTGTTTCCAATGCGATTAGGCCTGTCGAGGTCTAGGAGTAGTGTCAGGCCCAGTGTTTGGGCTGTCTCCCACACTTTGGCTCCCTTACGACCGCATGCTTTGCGGGGGTAGCCCCACTCGGTATGCGGCGCGTTGAAGTCACCTAAGATGAGTAGCATCCCTGTTTGTGCAGTCGCGCAGGCCTTACGAACGAGGGTTGCCACTCGTGTGCTTTTGTCGCTAGGGGGGCTGTAGACGTTAAGGATGTGGAGCGGGGCTTGTGAGCGACTGTTCGGTAGGACCTGTACGAAAGTGTGCGGAACCTCGGGGTAACTAAGGTCTATATGATTAGCTGCTAAATTTCGGTGGACCAGGATGGCGGTGTTGGGCCGTTGGTCTGGTGTCGTTTGTTGGTTATATGCGGCGTAGCTGGTAAGTTTCGTGTCCATGTATGTTTCCTGAAGTGCGATGATGTGGGGGGTATGCGGCTGGGCCTGCAGGGTGTGCTCCAAGGCTCGCCGCTTCGCCTTGAAGCCCCTGCAGTTCCATTGCCAAACTGTGAAGGGGGAGCTAGCCATCGCGTTTCCCGTAGGGTTCGGGGCGCTGTGATAGCGCGACGGGTGATTTAAGAATGCCGCCTGCACGTGAGCGCGCGGTTGCACTCTCCGATGTGGCGACAATAATGGGTGCTGGGTAGTTAGGAGGGGTTGGCGACTGCAAGGGGGTTGCTGATGTCGGGGGATTCGTGAGGGTATCGAGCCTGGCATGAAGGGTTTGGATGTTGGCTGCCATTGTGGCGCAGCTTTCTACTAGACGGTCAATGGTGGGGGCGAGTCGAAGGAGGGCGCCCTCGAATTGGGCCATTCGCGCATCAGCTGCCTCGAATTTGGCATCTATGTCTGCTTGTGAGGAGGGGAGAGGTGCTTTACGCTTCGTGCGCTTAGGCTGCTCAGTGTCCATGCGTGGATCACCTACAGGGTCGGATGTGGGAGCGTGAGCCACCTGCTGTGGTTGCAATTTGGGGTTTGCCTGTGCTGATTCTAGGCTATGAATTTTAGCGTTTGCTTTGGCCAATTGTAGCTGTAGTTCCTTGACCATATCTGCCAGCTCCCTTACCTGTGAATCTGGTGGAGAAGCGGTGACTTGTGCAGGAGTCTTCCATCCAACTTGTTTGGCTGCTTTGGTCCCCGGCCGGGCTTGAGAGCTGGCCCGAGAGCTGGGTGAGGCGGATGTGGAACGGCTGCGAGTGCGGCTGGAAGGGCTGTCGCTGCCGTCGCTGCCAAGCGGGGGGAAGGAGCCGTCCCGCAGTAGGTTGTCGTCGCCGCGTTTGCGGTCTCGGGACCGGGACTGGCGTCCGGGGTTTGCCAAGTTGGAGCCGGTATCGGTGTCAGTGACCGACGGGGAAGACTTGGGCCGAGTGGAGGACGTGAACCGGTATTTGCAGCTTCTGCTGCCTGTAGAGTGGGCACCTTTGCAGACGATGCATGAGGCTTGGCACGTGGGCGGTTGGCCAGCTGGAGGAGGGTCATGGGCTGCGCCACAGCGTCGGCAGGTCGGTTGTCGCGGGTGGGGGCACACATCCGCCCTGTGGCCTAGCTTCCGGCAGTTGAAGCATGCCTCCGGACGGCGTTTGTAGGGGTACACCTCAAAAGTGAAGCCGAGATACCTCACGTAGCGGGGTAGCTTGGCATTGGCGATAGTCACCACGAAATGTCGTGTGCGGCCCATGCGGCGTGCGGCGACTACGGGGAGATCAGGGTTTCGAGCTTGGAGCTCAGCGAGGATCTCAGAGTCGGTCTCGTGACTGTAGGCTCTGTATATGATTCCTCGAACGGAGTCATCGGGGGCTGGGGCGTACGTGGCTACCCGGATGGCATTGGAGTCAATGGTTAACGTTTGTATTTTAGCATACAGGAACGCCCGTTCTTTTTCCGGTGTGCTGATGGTAACAGTGTTGTTTGTGGGGTGGATGCGGACGTGGTCGGCGGTGATTGCAAGGCGGCCGTCGATCTTGGCGGCGTTGTAGATGGCCATCGCCAATTTGGCCGGGACGACTGCGTTGAGGTCGACGGTACCTTGCGGTCGGAAGACGATTTTGTAGTCCTCTGTAGGCAGGCGAGGAAGTGGTCGTTTTTTAGTCGGCGGTGGTGGACGGCCGCGGGGTCGTTGGTCTGACAGGACAGTGGTGGCTGCAGGCGTTTGGGTGTTGGCCGGCGGCGTTGCCGGTGGTGGCGGGCGTCTGTAGCGGCGTTGCATTTCGAGCGCCGTCCAAGTGCCATCGGCCAGCTCCGCGGCGGTAACATCCGTGCCGGTGACTGTGTACTGCACCTTTAAATGCAGGGAAGCGCCGTCGAGGGCGAAGCGGGCGTCGCCGCCGCAGGTGGGAGCAGAGCACGCACTAGGCGTGCTGAGCCGTTAGGCCTAGCTCCCGCGGTCGGGCGTTGCCGCAAATCGGCCGTAAAGTTGAAGACACTCGCCTGAAAGTAGTTAAAAGTCCCACAGGTGACGCCGGATGGGTGGCGGGCCGTCCTGTGAAAAATTCGTGGCTGTAAATAGCCGGAAACTGGTGAAATCGCCGGAAAATCGCAGACCGCATGTAAGATGCGTCCGCTCGCTCCGAGCGCAGTCGGCGTTCCCCATTTTTCGGGAATACGAATGGTGTGATCAGTCACACGGAGGGCCTTCATATCCCCTTCGGTTGGTTCCCGTTCATTGACGCCTTTCATAGGCTCCATTCCGGCGGCTGTGCGCCGCCTATTACTCTCGGAAGCCTGACATGTCCGTTTGGCAAGGCGCTCCTCTCTGTTAGGGCGTCTCCAGGGCCCGAATTACGGAACTCGCTCTAAAGTTGTAGAGCGTTACGTCAAAATGACGACATCATGACGACAAGGCGAGACGTCAACGCGTGACGGAACGCGGAATCAACCAATGGCTAGTAGGGTGCCGCCCCGGAAGCGCTTATTTGAACGACAAGAAGCCTATTTGCACGGCAAGGGGCCGTATGCTAACTTTTTTATAAGAACACGCAGCAAATAAAATAAATATTGTTTTATTCTTTCAAACAAACGCATTTCACTTTCACTGACATGAAGAAAAACAAGAAAAACATTCACTTTTGCAATTAACTGCTTTCGTGGGTAACTTTTGTTGCCATGAGGGCGCGCTGACAGATGTAAACAGTGAACATGGCGGCCTTCAAGAAAACAGCTGATCCCACGGCTAGTTCCTGCTTTCTTACGCGTCGTCTGAAATCGCGGTTCTATTTGGTTGTCCTAAATGCGCGGATAACACTTATCGAAGCCAGTGAAGGCCACGGGCCTCCAGAAAGGAACCTGCAAGAAACGTCGGTACCGAAAATCGACGAAGACAACTTGAGGTAAGCCTGTGTTATTGGTTTAAAGATGCCATATACCAAGTATGTGACTGGGGTTCTGTTTCTTTTGCTTTAGGAAACACAAGACGACCACGGAGCACGGTTTGTTGGGTAAAATAAACTTTTTTGGCCTCATAAACGTCTGACGCACAAATGATTCAGTTAGGAAGGAGCAAGAACCAAGCAAGGCGGTTGGGCGCACGCTAACAACCTTGCTTGTTTTAGTTCGTTCTTGGCTGTGCTACAAGTTGCTGCAGCGCAGCACACGCATATGTTCCTGTGAAAACATATTAGCCCGAACCCAGAGCAAAGGTTTCTCCCTGTTGTTCCCTGCTTTCGAAAAACGAAACAGAAACTATTGCCTGTTTTCCCCGCTGTGTTCGCTGCTGCATTGCTCTGCGCGGGAATTCTAGTCTCGCAATGGCGCCAGCTCGAAGAATGTCGAGCGAGCAAGAGCTTATCTTAATAGAGTTTATGGAGAGCCATCCGCTCTTGGCTCGGGCTTCTGCCGATCTAACAAGCTCATACACAGCTGTTGAAAAGCGCGAGCTGTGGAACCAGCTCGCGTCGATACTTAACAACGAGGGGCCGGCCGTCAAGACCACCGACGGTTGGCGGCACCTTTGGCATGTGCTTTGCTGCAGGAAAAGGGCAGAATTGGCGCGCCTAAACCAAGAGGGCAGGTGAGTCCTTCAACGTCATTCTATGGAATGCCACTTGAACACGCCTTGCCGCATCCTATCGTAGGCACACCGGAGGAGGCCTGCTTGGTGGCCGAGGGGGCCGTATTATCACCCTTGTAGGCACGGCCAGTGCCACGGGCGTCGGGCCGTCGTTCTTCGATGGTGAGGCAACTAAGGTGGGTGTGCACTGCAGTAGTAGTAGTAGTAGTTGTGGCGGTGGCTTATTAAAATAATAATAAAAAGGAAGGATAAGATTTTTGCAAGCCCCGGCATCTGCCATCGGTACTGAAGCACCTGAGCTGGGGAGCGGAAATAAAGAATAGCAGACAGAATGGAGAAATGAAATGAAAGAGGTGAGGGAACAGGAAGAGAGGATAGGGAGAGAGGTAATATACACAAACTATTTACACAATAAGAAAAGTGTACAGGTTGCGTGTGGGATTAGTTCATGATGAGGCAATAAAAACACGCACACAGTACTATGTTGACTACAACTGGAGTGGGGCGTCCAGTTGTTTGTAAACCATGATGACGTTATGGGCAATTCAATGTTAAGGCACTCGTGTACGAGTTTATGGCGCTATGGCTTCTTGCAACATGAGAACCAGCAGCCCGTCACCAACGGTCCCCAGCAACCCGTTGCCAACGGCCCCCAGCACCACGCCGCCAGTGACCCCGTGAGCACGCCGCCAGTCTGCCCAGCACGGTGTCAGTTGGAAGTACAGCAGGGACGAGCGGCTACGTGCGTAACCCCATGTAGGTGAACCCTTTAAAAACATGATGTCTGTGACTTGTGCCTTACAAGCACTGTTTACTTCATCTGTGATTTAGTTTAGTCTCGGAGGAGGTGCAGGAATGCAAAGCTAGTGGTTGCGCATTATTGATTGCTTCTCTTTTGCTAGTGCTCTTTTCGTTTCATGGTTTGCCACTACCAACCAGCTTCACCTTTTACCCTGTTACAGCAGAGGAGATGAACGGGGAGCCTCAGCAAGTTGTCGACAAGACACACTGAGCCCCACAGTCGGTGAGTTGTCTTGCCATTATTCAAGCTCCATACTACCCTTTCTGGCAGCTGCTTGAAAGTAATAGCATTATCCGTTCTGACAGCATTTACAGCAGTAGCCAAATAAGTGCACTGATTCTGCACTATCCACAAAACTCTCTCTCTGGCATTGCCACTCTGTGCAGAATGTTTATTTCTCTTGCAGTGAGGCTGCGATATCTCCTAGTAGTCTAGCAAATGTGCACATGAAATATGCTACAACAATGCTGCCCGAGATTGCTGTGCTGTATATTTATGTCAAGTCCTCTAATACATTGTAATAAATGCTTTGCTTATTCCACCACATGAAGCATTGCGTGATGAGCACATTTTCTTTCCTGACAGCTACACCGATGCCCTCGCCGCAGCCCCCACCTCAGCCCCCACTGAAGCCCACACCAGCGCCCCGACTGCAGCCCTCATCACGTGCCACGCCTAGCCTTCTTGGCAAGCGACGGCGAGACGATGAGGCCGATGAGGTGCTGCGCCAGACGCTATACGAATCACGGCGTTTGGCGGACCTTACCGAGGCCCGGAACCGCCAGGACGCTGCGTTTCAGCAGAGCATGCTGGAGGTGTGTATTCACGGCGCACACTGCACTTTTCACAGTAGAAACTGTCACCTTAAACATAAATATCAGTGCTCTCTCTTGAGCACCTCTACTTCTGTTTTGACGCCTCTTGTTGGGCGTGGTTGGGACAGCTGAGTTTATGAAAGTGACACGAGTCTTCTACACCCATACTTTGTCCAAAATATCTCAGCACCTGACCTTGTACACAAAACTTAAGCGAGACCTCAACATTGATTGACAGTAATAATTTGTAATTGGGGCTGTTTTACATGCAGGGCATGCGGGATGTGGCAGCTGCTGTGCGGGCTTCAAATGGGCAGCAAGAGCTGCTCATCCAGAACGTCAACATACTGACGCTGATCCTGCAAAAGCAGCTTGACCCACGTGCACCGCATTGAATTGTTCATTTTTATTTTCGTGTTTCTATATTTATGAAAGAAGAGCTTCATATGTTTATATTTATTCAAGAACATTTTTTACTTCTCTGCCAGGTGCAGACTCATTGAAATATTTTTAGTTTGCATTTTAAAATTTCCGTTTTGTGTGTTTATTTTTACTTACATTGTTTGCTTCTCGGCCAGTTGCAGAGATGTACCATTTTTTGTTTGTGTTTTTGAAGCTGCTGGTTTATGCTTGTTTTTATTTACATTGTTTGCTTCCCTGTCAGGTTTCTGTTTTTCTATTATTCAAGATCATCTCTGCCATGTGCCATGGCATCATTATTTTATTTCTTGTAAGCTCTGCAGGCCCGGATGCTTCACACTATTTATTTTCATCCAATTATGTAATTTAAGCTCTGCCAGGTGTGGAAGCCTCCTATACTCTTTTATTTTCCATTCCTTTCAAATGTTTACCTGCAGCTGTGGCAGGTGCACAAGGTGCCATTTCTAGCGCTTGTTTTCTTTCATTGCAATATGTGGGCAAGTGCAATATGTGGGGCAAAGTTGTTCTAAAGTGACTGTAGTTATGATGGGCATCATAATATGGGGATTCTGGATAAATTTTGAACACTTTGATTTTGTGCCTATTAAGTTTTTTTGCATGTTCCTGAGTCGGTTTTTTTTTCGCATTACTTTTCCTGATTTTCCGTACAGTGTCCATTGTGTGCATTGTAACATGTTCTATCCTCAATAGACACGAGGAAAAATGAGGCTTGCCAGCATTCGTCCAAAGTCACTTCTGAACTAGTGTTGAATGCAGGCAAAAAAAATTTGGGGGACGCTTGAGCTCCGCCTTTAAAGGTATGATGCAACAATGTTAATGGCTCTCGTTTGTGGGTCCCTTTACAACTTCAAACGCAGCCATGTTGGCATCATCGTCTGTGATACTCGTGTGTCTTGTACACGTAACATGGTTTTTTAGTCCAGTAAAATCTACGAAGAGGAATGTCTTGTGTAGCACTTGCTGTGCATTCCACCAGTTATGTAATGTGTTTCAGCAAAGTGCAAACCAGGGCTGCATCGGGCCTACAAGTATGCACAACATGCCAAACCTGTGATTACTAGCATTCAAGCTGGCAGTCAAGATGAAGCTTTTTTTTAAGGGCAAACAGCGCGTAAGACTTAGACGGAAAGCAAAGAAAACATAGGACGAGCGCTCATCCTGTGTTTCCTCTGCTTTCCGGCTATGTCTTTCGCACTGTTCGCCTTAAAAATGTACAGCCAACTCGCCCGTTTGGCCACAGTGTAAGATACAACTGTTCTAGTGCAATCTCTGCGCAGCACTCGACAAGGCATATGCAAATCACTGTTGATGCTGCATGCTTTTGTTTCCCTGCTGTGTGTTACAGTTGGGAAACTAGTATGAACAGCTGTGGCGAAAAAAATTATTGTGACCAACGAATAAACGTGGTGCAAAAACAAACGCTTTACTGGTGCCTAGCAGTCTCCACACCACACTTTTTCCTCGTGCACATTCATCAAACACATAGTGACCACAAGCAACTGTTTGCCTAAATGGGCACGTCGACGTAAGCAACGGCGAAAGACGGTGTACAAGGATGCATTTCACTTGTTGGACGAGCTGTTTCGGCGTGTATTTCGACTTGAGAAGGAGAAAGTGCAGTAGCTGTGCGGCAAGCTTGCTGATGCACTGAAAGGCATACTGGTGACCACTGCCGGTGGAGCAGCAGTTGGTGTGCGCACTTCATATCTTGCCACTGGAGGTTTTCAAGCACATGTAAGAAAAAGTAATTTACAAATGCTGGAATGTGGCTACCAGTGGCCAAGGGCATCATATCACACAGGGGCTCACGCACTAACACAGGGCAATGGCACTGCCCGTAGCAAGAGTGGCTGCGACAACTCGCCACGCCAGCACGGCGAGTCATTGCAGCCACAGCTGCCAGATGGTCTAGGGCTTACTGCCGGTGGTGCTGCTGTTGCCGCTGCTGCTGCCGCTGCTGCTGTCGCCGCACCATCTGCAGGTGTGCTTGCCTCTGCGGACGGGTTGTGCCAAAGAGGCCAATGATACGGTCTCGCATGGCTCTACCACGCAGGTAGGTCATGCGGGATCCTGTCCCCGCCAAGTACCCGGCAAGCAGAGGTGGCCCATTGTTGTCAGGGTCATCAGTAGTGTCGTCTTCGTCTGCAGCCAGGGCTTCTTCAAGACAGATGTTGTGCAACGCAGCACACGCTGCAATGATGACCACCGCCCGCTCCGGCTCGTAGTGGAGTGTCCGGTACCTTTGAAGGCACCGGAAGCGGCTTTTGAGAACACCAATGCAGCGTTCCACAACACATCGCATTGAGGCGTGTGCTGCGTTGTACTGCCCTTCTGCAGTGTTTGCACCAGGATGCCCTGACACTGGTGTGAGCAGCCACGGCTCCAGTGGATATCCACTGTCTCCTGCACGACCAAAATTTGCAGTGAAGTGTGTTGTTGCCTATGTAATAAATGATTCATATCAAGCAGCTCAAAGCCAGTATGCTGAACCAGAATTCATAGGCATGCAGAAGATTCATGACTAAGGGGTACCTCTGTAAGCACAGCCTTCTAGGTTAATGATGTACTGTGATATCCTACACGACAATAACGATGTGCACACCTCTTCTGCCTTGGTGTTTTACGCTTGAAATACGATTCACTTTATAACAATGTTTCTTGTGCCTCTGCACCAGCAGTAACAGTAAATACACAAAAATAAATACGATACATCATACTGTTGCATGTCATCCATGTTATAACCCGCCTCATTTAGGTATGAGCCACTGCTGTAGCTTAATACGTGCTGTCGAAGTGGCCCGATGATCAATAGGCTGCTTACCCAGAAGAAACTCTCCATCCTCCAGCAGCCCGTGCTCCACCTTCCGACGCAGCCGTGAGTAGCGCCAAGAAAAGGCATCGTGACAAGACCCCGGGCAGCGAGGGTCGACCGCAAGGATCTTCATGTCTGCGTCGCAGATCTGCGAGAAACACAGGCAGACAATCTTGGACGTGAACTTCCACTGTCGAGGTCGCGGCTTTCGAACCCATGCGGTCAGAAAACCAGTCTACTCACGATCATGGTGTTCATCGCGTAGTATCCTTTGCGGCTTCAGAATGCTGCCCGGTTTGCTGGGTCTCCCCGCGGCGCTTCTATGGCAATCAGCGTGCCGTCGATGCAGCCGACGACGCCGGAGATGGTGCCGCGGGGAAGGAAGGTCGCCTTCGCTGCCGCTTTTTCCTCGGGGTGCGCCGGGAAACGCACCCATCCCTTCTGTGCGCCGACTTTGCAGATGGCCTCAGCCACACGCCGCACGCACTTGCTCACCGTCGGTTGTGCGAGGCCGACGGTCTGCTCGTTGCCGACGCACACTTGAAAGCCCCCGGAGGCAAAAAAACGGAGAGCGCACAGCACCTGCCGCCGCACCGACAAAGCGCTCGTCCGTACGCCTCGCAGTTCGTCTGCAAGTTCGCCGCACAACCACTCCACTTTCTCCTTATCGAGTCGAAATAACCGACGGAACAGCTCGTCCGGCAAGTCATACGCGTCCTCGTACACCGTCCTTCGTCGTTGCTGGCGCCGACGTTGCCGCCTCCGCCACCAATAAACAGCAGACGCCGCGCGCCGCCATTTTCCCTCTAAAACTCTGTAGACCGACTCTTCGCGGTCGCAAAAAACAGTCTAAAACCGCGGGCATAATTAGGTGTTCAACGTCATGCGTTTTTCTTGTCCGTGACGCCATTGCAGCTTCCCGTGACGCAACTTTTCAAAATGGCGCCGGCGACCAATAGGAGCGGGCATTTTAGAGCGCTCTCAATTGTAGAGCGGTCGGAGCGAGTTCCGTAATCCGGGCCCAGAGCTCTCTTTGCCTTCTAACGCTCATTCTCTCTTTGTTCGGTAACCTAATTGTCTGGCGACAACCTCAGGATCGGAAGAGTTAGTCTTCTCTTGTCTATACCACCGTTTAGCAGTCGCTGGACTCTTCTCTGCATGCATGTCAAACGTTGGGATACAGAGGCCCATTACTAATCCGCCTTTTATACGCAATGCTGCGCATGCGACGCGCGTTTCGGTTGATACAGGGGCTTGCGGCGAGGCGGCGACGAAGAACGCGGCGCAGCTGGGGGATCTCTCTGGTTAGCATGGTATCGGCGCATGCGCACAACTGCTCATCCGCGTGACGTCGCGCTCGGTTCCGTCGGTGGAGCTGGTGCGCGGCGTCGGCGAAGCACACGCCGCACCTTGCTCCTCTCCGGTTGCCATGGTAACGGCGCACGCGTGCAACTGGCCTCTCCCATGCACCGCGAAATGCTCGACTGGTAGTCAGTGTAGCTCTCGCTAAAAAATGCAACCCCTTGACAGGGACGAGCAGACGTTAGAGCGCAAGTGTCCTTGAGCGTTCGTGCTTGGGACTTTCTTCGCACTTCGGAAGTTTCTAGTGAAACCGGTCGATTGGCCGGCAGAGAACCTTAGAGAAAACTCTAATACCAATCGGTGTCGGTCTAATGCATCACTGTCTTTGCTGTATGGGTCCCATGTTTGTATGATATAAGTTTAGATTAGTGTAAGAGGAAACAATACGTATATTTCGAAAAAATTTCAGAGCTACTTCGCTGACATCCCGGATCAGTTAATGCACTCTTCAAACACCAGAATGCTAGAGGCAAAGCTGCTGAGTTTAGTCAGCACATGACGAATATTATAGTGGTAAGTGTTTATATAGCTTCACCAATCAACAACTCGCCTCTTTTAAACATGGCTGTGTTATTCAAATGGGCTGTAGAAGCCAAGTGAAAGCTGCCTATTTATGTACGGCAAGTGCAGAGTTTTTATGCTCTGCTTGTTTGTAAGTTCCCGAAGGACATTTGCGTACGCGTGCTCCGAATGGAGACCTCTAGCTCTTTCAGCCCGACAGGCCCACAATCTTCTTCCTAGCCTCAGACAATCCAATATCATGACGTTTTCTTCTCTTCCAAGCATTCATTAATAGACTAATCGCCTATTACTCTACGGTAAGCAAATAGGTTATTTGTTCTGGTGATAAAATTTCCACTAGAGAAGAGAGCGACGCTTCACAGCCTACTATCTCGAATCAAAAACTGCGCTACATTCCTGTTATTTGGACGGTATTTCGAGAAGGTATTGCATTGCTGTTGTAAATGTAGCTGTCTATAAATACTCGTGACGCGCAGATACTGCAAAAATTCTAATTTGGTGTCGCAGCATGTACTCTGGCGTAATTTTGTTGATTATCTATGCTCTATATATGTTGCCGGTGAAGTGCGCATATTTTTTTTTGAAACTAATATATGAATCTAGTTTTACTTTAGCGTCTATTCAAGTTTGACGCCAACTGCGATGCTCACAAAGACGCTTTAAAAATGGCACATTTTGAAGTCTCCGCGAGCCCTCTTTGAGGCACTACGCCATTCAACAGAGAGCACCAACGTAACACACATGCATGTAAAGAGCCCTTTCCATGAAAGAAGTCCCTGTCAAAGGTTTATGTGACCATGGAGTCCGTTCTTGTATTCGTCGCCGAGAAGGAACGTTTTATTGCTGTTGATCCTCCTTACCGCAGCAACCGAAGCATCGTCCAGGATGGCAAGCCAACACTTCCGCCGGCGACCGAAAATTGCCCTCGGTGTTTACCTTCTCAATATAGAAATAGAACACGAAACTGAGAACACGCGCTGATTGTTGCTGTACACCACTCTGTCACCACACTGCAGTGCTGCATCTACTGAGACAGGACTGCAGTGTGGTGACATTTTCTGTGAGAATTCGCGACATTTTACGAAGCGCTGCGCTTCGTGTAAATATTCCGCTCAATAGAGCAACTTTCATGACTTAAGTCGTTATGCAAGGTTTCGCAATAACAACAAAAACACACAAACAGAAAATGAAAAAAGGCTTAGTGCCGAAATTAATACCATCAGGAAGGAACAAGAGCAGACCCGAGAGAAAAACAGAAAGCTTAAGAAACAAATAAGCGAATAATTAGCGGAAATGCAAGAGATGCGAAAGGCAGGCTGCTCGCCTGTCAGGGCACCCTCACTCCCACAACAGAGTGTAGAAATTTTACAAACTAATGAAGGAGGAAACTCAACAATAGACGATCTAAAGACATTCATGCAGCAGCAAATGCAGCAGATGCAGCAGCAGATACAGCAACTAAATCAAAAGTTAGCCCTGCAAGATCACAGCTTCCGCAACTATGTAAAGACTCAAAACACACAGAAGACAGTAAATCACGCCAGGGACCGCCTCTACAATGAGCGCTGGTTTGGATCAGAATCCCAGGGAACAAACAACAGTACCAATACGATAACATGGCAGGACAACAACAACTAGAGATATGGCAGTGGAATTGCCGGAGCTACAGGCGTAAGCAAGGGCTCTTACAGCAATTCATTAACACTAGAGGAAACCCACCAGATCTAATACTTCTACAAGAGACAAATTGCAGCCCAACCCTAAAAGGATACTCATGTCAGGAGAACGGAAGAACAGCAACTCTCATTAGCAACAAAATCACAACCATAGCTCATAAGGAGTTTGAAGACACACAGCTAGAACACATATTAACTGAAGTGATTCCCAAGAGAAAAAGAAAAGCTAAAAGTAGTTTTATAGTAAATTTGTACAGCCCACCAAAAATTAAGGAGACTTCATTAAGCTTTTTGCGGAAGCAAAGAAGCTTGCAGGGCAGAATACCCTAATAATAGCAGGGGGTTTTAATGCGAAAAGCCCACAATGGGGCAGCAGGATCGAAGATAAAAAGGGGCGCGGCATCTGCACAGCAGCGGAAAACATAGGCTGCGAGTTACTCACAGATGAACGTCAGCCTACTAGACAGGGTAATAGCTTAAGCGTGGACACATGTCCCGACCTAACCTTTGTCAGGGGCGCTAAGCAAGTCGAATGGGAGAACCTGCAAGAAAATCTCGGCAGCGACCACTACATCATTAGGGTCTGCACAGAGGCAGAAAGCATCAAAAGGAAGATCGGCAAGGCAAACCTAACTGACTGGGATGCCTTCCAAACCCACTGCAAACAACTTAAGGACGACATAACTTCGGCAGAAGATTGGAGCCAACAGCTTAGACAAATCAGGGATCTCTACACTAAAGAAGTGGATCGAACAGAACAAGCACCAGAAGTGGACAAGCGACTCCTCAGGCTCTGGGAGGCAAGACGAGGCCTGACCAAGCGGTGGAAGCGCCAAAAGCTAAATAGAAAGCTAAAGAAGAAGAAGAAGATTGCCGAAATCACCAGGAAAGCAGAGGAATATGCCACGCAGCTGGCAAGACAAGGGTGGCAGCAGTTTAGTACCTCGCTGAATGGCACCCTCAGCGCGGCTTGAACGTGGCAGATCCTCAGAACACTCATGGATCCGAGAAAAAGCAAGGCGGAAAGCAGCAAATCCATCCAAAGGCTAATTCATCAGTACGAAGGTACAGAAGAACAGCTGCTCCAGGCAGTACGAGAAAAATGCTACGGGAAGGACCAGGTAGACGGCTACCAAGGCGGCTACCAGGGCGAAGAAAACCCAACCACGGACAGACCCATCACAAGAGAAGAGGTCGTCGAGGCCATAAGGGCAACAACAGAAAATACGGCAGCAGGGGCGGACAAGATTCATAACTCGTTAATCCGAAATTTAAGCGACGAAGCAATCAGCCAACTCACCCTAAACCTAAACAAACAATGGGAAGAAGGGACGGTCTCAGCGGAGTGGAAACACGCTGTAGTCGTCATGATCCCCAAGCCCGGCAAGAAACTCCAAATTGAAAACCTCAGACTGATCTCGTTAACATCATGCATAGGCAAGCTGTACGAGAGAATAGTTACCCGACGAATACAAACGCATCTAGAAGACGGAGAATGGTACCCCAACATCATGTTCGGATTCAGGGCAAATTTATCAACCCAAGACATCTTGCTAGAACTAAAAGAAGAGGTACTCGAAACAATGCCAAAGAACAGGGAGAACGTTGTCATGGCCATCGATATTAAAGTGGCCTTTGACAACGTATCCAATGCCGCCATTATGGAAGGACTTAACACCACCAACTGCGGGAAGAAGATCCATGACTACGTTAGAAGCTTCCTCACGGACAGGACCGCGACGGTAGGCCTAGGAGATCTGCGGAGTGACACCTTTCAAACCCCATGCAAGGGCACTCCGCAAGGCTCAGTAATCTGGCCAATACTCTTTAACATAGCGATGGTCAACCTCGCCAAGAAACGCAGCCAAGTCCAGGGGATTAGTCATGCAATGTGCGCCGACGATATCACCATCTCGACCACCTAAGGCTCACTGGGGGAGAAGCAGAAGGCGCTACAAGAGGCTGCCACCTGCATTGAAGAATACACAAAACAAAGAGGACTTAAATGCTCCACGGAAAAATCTGAGCTCCTCAGTGTGGGTAGGCACCCTACGGATGCTCCACTCGAAATAAAACTAGAGGGCCAGAACATCCCGGAACAAAAGATGATCAGAATCCTCGGCATGTGGCTGCAAAAAAGCCGGAAGTGCAGTCATACACTCAGCCTGTTAAGCAAAGCGGCAGGACAAGTAGGCCGGATGATCAGCAGAGTAGCGCACAAGAGGTATGGCATGAAGGAGGAGGACACACTCAGGCTAGTCAGCAGCCTAGTGGTCAGCCGGGTAACATATTCATTACCGTACCATGTGACTATCAAAGCAGAGAAGGAGCAAGCGGAGACAATACTCCGGAAGGCATACAAAACAGCTCTTCATCTCCCAAGAAATACATCCAATGACAAGCTGATGCAACTCGGAATCAGCAACACCTTCGAAGAATTAAGAGAATGCCACCTCAAGGCACAAATACGAAGACTTAGCAACAAAACGACTAGAAGGGCGCTTCTGACAAAGCTAGGTCGGGAAATAGAAAAACCACAAAATAGCATGGCTGCAATACCAGACCCGCTAAGAAAGAAGCTATGCATACAACCTATCCCCGAAACATGGATCCAAACCTCCATGCTAATAGGAGACAGGTTAGGGCAGAATTTTATGAGACGAACATGAGGCATCGGGACAACACAGTCTACACTGATGCCTCCCTATACCCCAAACAAACAAAAATAGCGCGGTAGCAGTAGTTGTAAAGTACCACGGAGAACACATCACTAGCCTCACAGCCGAAGTATCTAACATAACGGAGGCAGAGGAGATTGCTGTCGCCCTGGCAGCGAATGAAGGATATAGGACAGGGAGATCCCTTAACATCTTAACGGATTCACAAGAGGCGTGCCGGAACTATACTAGAGGGAGAATTAGCAGCCCGGCACTCAAGATCCTCAGTAGAGCTCTGCTCTCTGAGGGACGACCAATGCACAACATAATCTGGATACCGAGTCACGCAGGCATCGGAGGCAACGAAGAGGCAGACAACCTAGCTCGAGGAATGACCAGCCGAGCAGGAACGTCAGTAACCCCGGAGGGGTCCCAAATTAATTGCGGGGACAGCTATTTGGAATTATTAAACCTATATAAGGGGCTAAGATTCTAATACCCCCCACCACATAAAGCATTATCCAAGGAGGAAGCCACAGGATGGCGAAGACTGCAAACAGGCTCCTTCCCAAACTTATACATATTAAACAAGATGTTCCCCACACAGTATACCGCCAACTGTCCGTGGTGCGGAGCAAAACCAACACTATATCATGTCACATGGGAGTGCGGAAGAAATCAAGCATTCCACAAACACAAAACAACAAGTGCGGAGCAATGGGAGAGGCGGCTCACCAGCTGCGAGCTAGGGGTCCAAAGGGCCCTCATAGTACACGCAAGCGAGGCGGCCCGACTCAGTCGAGCCCTGGACTAGGGGCCCACCCACGGCCAAGGAGGATCCAAGCTTCAAGACGAAGTCTTCGTCCTCTACCGCTCTTACTTCCTAAAGAAACCAATAAAGTTTTTTCATTCATTCATTCGCATGCTTCAACCAGGGGGTGAAGCTTCGTATACCTCCCAGCGGCCACGAATTAAAGACGGTAGCGCCAATACCTCCTTCAGTTACGTTCATAGGGTTTGGTGTACGAGTTACCTTCATGACAACGGACGATCCAAACACGCGGTCGCAGGAAGTGTTCGCAAGGCATCTGCTTCACGTGTGGACTGGTCCAAAATCGGGTCCGCTAGGGGAGGTAGGTGGATGTATCGTCGTCCGCTACTGCGCGGAGCCGCTCGCCGCGCTTTACTTTGGTTTTCGTACAACCTTTCATTGCTTTTGTGGCATGTTGAAATTGGTTACGCTGCCGGTCTACAATGGTAACCACAGCCTTGGGCCATTGTATGGAGAGCAGGAACATTGTTCATGGCTTTATTGAGACATATGTTCATCTCGTTTTAGTCACAAAGAGATAATTCGCAAAATGCACTGCATGTCTACGTAACAGCGTTCTGTACAATAGAAACATTGTGTGTCGACGCACCGGAGGCGTCAAGTTTATCTCAAACGGCGCAACTGACTTTTCACTACATCTTTCGTGCATCATTCACGCAATACATATGCGATCATTCCTGCATAATTTTCGCGTAATACAGAAGGATCCGTATGTTCAGAGTGAATGCATGCATATTAATGGACGAATGATGTACCCTAAAATTACAGCCAATTGCAGAAACGCGTGAAAGCAAACCATTACCACGCAATAGCTTTCACTCTTCATGCTTATATATGTGACACCAATAAAGATTAATTAACATGCAGTTGCATAATCGGTTCCCACGATGTGGCGACTCTTGCAGACTAAATTCGATGACTGCTTCTTCAACAGCAGTGGCTAATGAGAGCCGATATGAGCGGTGGCTCCCGAGAAAGCGAGCGCCGGTAGCACTTGCCGTCGTATCCATGCTCGTCTAGCTGCACTCTTAGCAGTTTCGAAGGTCACGAGCACACAACGATGCACCACCGTAGTTGTCGCAGCACCGACATCACTAACACATGAAGGAACATGATGCCAGACTTCCTGTTAACGGCACCGCGAAGCAGGGGACAGCGTCCGACATAACGGGCGACTGACGGAGTTCGCGAAATACACGCCAAGGACAAATATGCGCGGATGTTCCAATGGCCACGGCGGTCAGAAATTTAAAAGGGATATATGTAGAGAGTGAGAGCGACAGCGAAAGAAGGTTTTTCCTTTCAGAACCTTCTTGTGGTTAGATCTTGTCCTTTAGTACAGACGCTAGCGCCAATTCCTCCTTCAGTTACGTTCACAACGGATGGTGCACAGAGTTGCAGCTTCAGCGGAGCTTTTTCAATTAGCCGGATCAGAAGTGGCTCGCTCTTTCCTCATCCTGCTTTAACGGCGACGTGTTGCGCAGAGGTCACGCGAACATTACATTTGACACTCTATTCGCTTCTTTCACTGGCAATCAAGCTTCCATAAGGTAAGAGAATCTCCTAAAGGACATAACTGAATTGATTCAAGAAATCCTTGTGAATAACTAATAATTCACGACTGGCGCATTGATGTGATCCTCTGAAACGCGAAAATGGGTCCCAGGCTGACACCTTACTTCTATGAAAATTCTTTTCCAATTTTCCATAAAATCATTAAGATATTCTGCCAAGGACATTAGGTGGCATCAATAAGACAGGTCGTTTAATAGAAGTCACGCGTCTGGAGAAACTTGGAGGCTCAAGGAGAACTTATACATGCTTAGCACTTCTCATGACTAATGTCCTGGTTTCTGAATGTATTAAACTCTTATTACGCACATAGTTCATGCAATAACAAGAACTATCATTTGCATCTAGACCCACTCAAGGCACTGTCAACACTGTGCTTTGCTGCACAATGCATCCAGAGCAGCGTAAGGTGTACTACGGGACTGCGGCTACCAATAGTCGGAGCAT
The DNA here is from genome assembly GCA_030143305.2 of Amblyomma americanum. Classification (NCBI taxonomy): domain Eukaryota; kingdom Metazoa; phylum Arthropoda; class Arachnida; order Ixodida; family Ixodidae; genus Amblyomma; species Amblyomma americanum. Next base: position 113,734 of record JARKHS020035992.1, on the reverse strand, counting down.
TGCTGTCATCTGTGGAGCGTATGGCGAATCAGGGGTGTCGTGTTTCGGCACCTCTCGGCAGATAGCGCAAGTTAGCGAAAATCGGTTATAAGATTGGTGGTTCAAAAGAACAGAGACGACGTAAGGTTAGAAGAGTAGGACTCATAACGTATTTAAAGAAAATGGTAAATTTTAAGACCAATTTACAACACGGTTAAACAAAAATAACGAATGAAAATGGGAGCACGGTGGCACCTGCCACCACTCGTTTCAACGCAGACGCTCTTCCATCCATCCATCGACGTGGGGTAGAGGATAGGATAGGATAGAATAAACTTTATTTGCTCTAATTACAAGGTCATTCAGCTGTCCGACAGAGTTCTTCCATCTTCCTGATGGTGATAGCTTCTGTCTGGCAGGGTTGGCGCCCCTATTCCAGGGCTCCACTGAGGGTGGCTGCTCGTCGTGCACGCTGTATGAGCACCCGTTGTATACACGGGTCACCGCTGGAGAGGACCTTCTCCCACTGTTCCGCACTCGGGTTTTCTACTCTATGGAATGCTTTCTTTTTTCTGGATTCCCATGTAATGTACATACTAAGCAAAATGTTCCCTGGGCAATATAGGGACACATGTCCATGGTGTGGCGCAAAGGCTACCCTTTATCCCATTACATGGCGTAGAGGAAGCGCTCGTCGAGTGGTCAAGACTTCCTCCATGGTACTAGTGTAAAAATACATTTTACGGCTACGTTTGTGCCGCTCTTTGTCGTCACGTTTTGTCCGTCGGTTTCTGTCCATGGAACGCTGCACTTCCAGTGTTTGCATAAGAGCACAACGTGAAGCTTAAACGAGGTTCAAATTCTCGTTTCCTGTTTGATTTGAATTCTCGCTCATGATATCTTCGCTTGGATCTAGTCCAACTACTCAGGTTTTTAAATTACCACCTACAATAAAGATGTTGCGAAGACAGTCACTCAGAGTATCCCAAAGAAAATTATTGTGACATCGGCCAATGGCAGGCCGGAGCCTCTTCCCATGCGTGTACAAAAGCGGTGTGTGGCACGTAGATCTGTGCACAACAATCGCCGCAAATGGCGCCGCGTGTCAGCGATGTGGGCGCACGCCAGCTGCGCCAGGACCAGTCAGCGGGTGCGCACTTGCGGCGCGAATGTCCCTGTCACCCGACACTCAAGATGAAACAACCATTCTGGCTCGCCTCTAGGAATTTTACCCAATAACTGTGTTCCTGTGACCTAAAAAAATGGCTTTGGCATTGGTGGAACCTTGAAGAAGTACTGCTGCCAGTCGCCGAGGAAGCGACCGCCTTCGGAATTGACCGGCGAGACCTTTACCATTGAAGAGGACCGACAACACAACACGAAAAGAAGCAAGAGCAAGAACGCTTCGGAAACGGAAACAAGGACCAGCACGCATTCCTTCTTGCACTGGGGTAGTCTAGGCGCAGCAAGGATTACCCCGCTATTTTGTAAAAGCGATAGGTTTAAGGTTCCCGTACAGCGAAAAAGGCGCCGTCCGCATTTTGTCGAAAAACACACGCCGTATCCTCTTTGATTTAACGTGGCGTAGTAGCACCGGCTTGCGGAGGCCATCGGAATAGTACCGCTATCTGATCAGCGCTGGTGACCCATCAGAAGGAGCGCCAGCAGTATAAAGCATTATCAGTGCGGAACCTGCGTCCGGGTGGAAGCTCCTTTGCGGCCAGTGATTGTGTGTGCAGTACAGTGAGTACTAATCAATATGTGTGTATCAGAAACAACACTGTGTGCGGAAACTGGAGAGCATAAAAGTTCAAAGAGAAAAATGCGGAAACTGTGTTGTGATAATTGCGACAAATCTGTCATGTTGAACGAAGAACAGTGACTGTATGCGAAGAGAAACAGCTGAAGGCAGCCATAAACGCCATCGCTTCATATCCTTAAAGGCGAAGCTTAAGTGTCGACTTCAATTTTTTTTCATTAATCTACGAGCACATTTGGGCTATTTCGACAACTTAAGTGCACTTTAAGGGATGCTTTGAATGAAAGCGTCTCTAACACGCATGCATTATGGCACGATGTAGGCAATAATTGTTTGCACACATTGCCGAGGGTGACTGCGTTTTCGAAATTCTAAAAACTGGTATGGATATTACTTACGATGCGAAACACGCCCCTCAGTAAATAAGGACACGAACAGCAATATTTGTAAGTTGACTACTCAGTATTCGTAAACCAGCAAACTAGCTAACATACATCCCAGATGTATTCTGGTCCGCTACACAGCTGACAATGATATGCCGAAAAAAATGCTCTTCTCACTAAAAAAGTCTACTTTTAAAAATTGCAGAACATCTTTGATAAAACAATCGGTATAGTTGAACCTCATTATCATGAAATTGAAGGGACCCAATACTTCGTTGTAAACTGGTCGGCACTCTTTGTTCTATTCGTAGGTAATACTGGCTCCAACTATCGAATGTAAAGTGGGTTTCCTACCGCCATATAGAACGGGGAGGACATGACTGCCTTATAGTCAGCCCATATCTTTTTCTCGCCAGCGTAGCACTGTTTTGTGCCCACAGCGGTTGCTTAATCCAAAGCCACCCAAATTGGTTGCTCGCGACGAACTCGTTGCCGCAGGCCCGTTTTCACTGCAGCCTCTATAAGCTTCAGTGCACAGATGAGGAAAAAAATTTTTGGCTTCTTTTCTACTGCACATTATTCTCTTACTGCAGCCTTACACACACGCGCAACGAGCGCCTTCCTTTATGCTTCCTTTATCGCTACCACCTTACGTTGACCCTCACCACCCATGGCATTTCCCCCTATACCCAACCCATCCCCCTGCTCATGGAAGGCTGCTCTGGGAGCTGCACATCCAGCTGGCCGAACACGGCTATTGGACAGAGGGTCTGCGTGAAGCCCAGGCCCGTGGACTCTTGTACAAGTAGGAGCCCACCCTTCAGGACGTTTTGTTTTTGTAGCGAGAGCTACACTACGCCAGCCGCTTCGCCTCTTCAGCATGGTTGCACTTTAGCCGTGGTTGCACCTCAGCCGTGGTCGCACCAACCTTGAGCCGTTGCCTAGCAACCGCCGCAGCTGGCGGGCGTCGGCGCTTGGCGCGCCATCTGGCATGACGTCACTCCACCATTGCGCTTGTCGTGGAGCAGATGCCGCTCGCCTCGTCAGTTGGGCGCATGCGTAGTAGAGGGATGCTGGCTGTCGCTGTGTGTTCACTACGGTTCGGCGTAGCGGGCGGCGAGCCGCAGCGTTTGTTCGGCGTCGCGTCATCTCGTCTACCGGCGTCATCGCTCGGAGCCCGCACGAGAGGGCGACCAAACACAGAAGGGCATACGAACTGGAGTCTCCAGACGGGGGTGGGGAGACATCGTGGGTAAGGCCCCTCAATTATCCCCTGTCCGTAGCCAATCGCCCATTCAGCGTATTCACTGGGATGAATGAATGAATGAATGAATGAATGAATGAATGAATGAATGAATGAATGAATGAATGAATGAATGAATGAGCTGTTTATTTAGAAAGGGAGGCTCAATGCCGTTTGTTGGGGAATTGGGTTGTTAACGAAGGGAAAAGTAGGGGTCTACTGATACAAGAAGGGACGGCATGAGTGGTCTAGCCACGCTATACACTCCTTTGTAGAGGCCACTTAGCAAATTTGCCAATATTTCCCCAGATGCCATTCGCTCCGGTTCTGGTCAATGCACGAAATTCCTCGCCATCGGTGGGAAAACCATGCTTGGCGACGAGGTCGTCGCGTTCCTTACAAAACTCTGAACAATTCCAAACTAGGTGGTACAGGTCAGCACTACACCTACAGTCACAGTACGGGCACTCCATAACGTCAATATTGCCCCTTTGATGCCAGCGAGGGCCGGTAAGCCATTTACGGATGATGTTTGGCGTGCAGGCGGCATCAGCGATGATCTTATTAATGAAGATCAGCTCATGCCGTGTGAGAGCAGGTGACCTATCAAGGTTAACCGCTGGTGTAACGGCCTTAAGTTGTGCACGGCTCCTCTGTTTGGCACGCTCTAGTCTGCACGTTAGAACAGCCAAGTTGTTGGAGATATCAGCAGGGTCGTCGGTAACGGCGGGGTATCCCAGCGGAGGAAGGAACGAGACACTCTCCCGAGCCGCGTTGTAAGCGCACCGGTTCCCGTCGTCATCGCCCGTGTGTCCAGGTATCCACGCGAGGCGTATGCGCCCGTTGCTTGTTGAGAGGGTTCTGATTATAGTAGTAATCTGCTGTGGAATTTGGTGCGTCCAGAATGGTTTGTGGAGCTCGCGTATCGCTTCTTGTGAATCAGAGAGTATTCGGATTTTGCGCGATAGGTCAGTTTGTAGCAATTGATTGCCGACCAGAACGTTTTCCACCTGCAGTAGAGCGCCATATATAGCGAACAGCTCCCCTTCCTTTATGAACCCATCGGGTGCACGAATACTATGGCAGCTGTTGAAATTTAGATTCTCACTGCTCCGCCATGCGATTTATATGGCGCCGTCTTTCAGCGATGCATCTAAGTATGTCCTCCTCATCTTGTTCTCTATCAGCGGCCGTGTGTCGAGCTAGGTGGTGCAGTGCCGCCTTATGTGCTCTGGGAGGAGCCGCACGTCTGTAGCGGCCGAGGTGCGGACGAAGCCAGGGCGGAGCCGGCTGGCCTTCATAATCAACCGATGCCGAGAGTTGGCGGTCCCAGCGTTCCAAAGCGCGTCCCTGTTTCGTGCAAGTTCTGCGTGTTTCGTGCCGAGTTGCGGCTTCCTCAATGATTTTGTGCATAGGAGGAAGGGCCACCGCTTCCTCTAGAGATGTCATGCGCGTATATCATGGCAGGCCTGTTAAGGTGCGTAACGTGGCCCTGTGCAGCCGAGCTAGGTCTTCGTGGATTTTCGTGGTCAGTTCGCACGAAGGGGCGCCGTAGAGAATCTTACAAAGTGCTACCGCGCTAGCCAGCGTCTGACAAGCCTCCTGCTTCGCACCACCGTACTTGTTTGACATACGAGCGATTAGATGCAGGGTACTCTTCCAGGTGCTCTTGAGGCGTTTGATAAAAGTATGAGGACTGTTACAGCTGCTGACGGGCACACCGAGAAGCTTGAGTGATCCGTTATGAGATGTGAGCACCTGGCCTGCCAATTAGAAGATGCAACTGTTGTGACTGGCTAGTACGAGCCCTGCCATCAATGCTGAGAAATTCAGTCTTGTCAGGTGCCAGTTCATGGCCAAGCTCTGTTAGTGAGGTCTACAGGCTATAAACCGCTGCCTGCAGCTCGGCTTGCATGCATGTGATCGCCTGACTCAAAACCATTGGCCTCGATGCACACTGATACGTCGCCCGCGTAGATCACGATTCTTACTGTACTGTCTTGATCTAGGTGTCTTGCTGGCTTCGCCATCGCCAAGTTAAACATTTGGATAAATAAAGTTTCAACCATTGCCTAACCATGTGTCTTTCTCCAAGCATAGACAGAGATTAGCCAAGTAAATCATCTGTAGTATTACATCGCTCAACCACAGCGAAGCCTAAGCGTAGTCACGGCCTGTAGCTCTCGCTACCTCTCAAGTTTAACCAGAGCTAAACCACAGCCAATTTTTTTCCTTAAAATAATGTTTTTCCTCCTCCTCCTCTTAGCTTCCCCTTCGTATCGGATGGTGACAAGCGTAACTGAGCCATCAATTCTTAGCGTGCTCAATATCATAGATTAACTGCCAATTTTCTTTGCATTTTTAAACTCCTCTTTTAACCTGCTCCACCTATCCACTGTTCATTTCTTACTCTTTTCTAATTTTTGAAAATTGAGCATGTCCTTGCTATTCCGAAACCCTAGTGCTTCGCGCACTCCTGCGGAGGCACCGTTCACTGAGGGTTCGAGGGATAGAACTGTGTTATGGCGAAGAACAAGTACGAAAGACCGAAAGACTATCAGTACGTACTGATCATGACCGCCTTCGGGTCAGTGGACTTCGTCTTTCTCTTTCGTTTTCCATCGCTGTCATTCATGTTGTTTTATTGAAACTAGTGGAAGGTTGTTACAGTCAAACGCATTAAACTCCCTGTCAAATGATCTCACAAACCGGCCACACCACGAAAATGAAAACTAGATTGCGCAGAGCGCGCTTGCAGTGGACCACGCGCAGTGAGAACTTTGGAGATAAAGGGAACCCCAATGACCTTTGCAAGTCTGCCGAGGTGCAGCGGGCTGCTGTCACCCTGCTGCGTGACACTGTTCAGCGGTCACGTACTCTGGTTTTGGCGAAGATTGGCAAATTTTGTCACGCCGAAGACAACGAATCGTCCGCACAACGGTTCCGTGCGAACCTCGCTTGAGCAGCAAGAAGTTGCTACTCATGTTTTGTGCAGTGCTGGACGGAGCCTGTTAAGCGCGGTAATTTCAATTAGCCGCATTCAATGGCTGCTGAGCTGCTGCGGAATCACAACAAATTGGTATACTCAGCACGAAAGAGCTAGAATTTGATATATTACTTCGGAGGAAAATGTTTGCTTCGTAAATGCGAAATATTCGACACACAATCTTCATGGGTGCTTCCGAAGGGTATACATCAATGTCTCCGTTATACCAATTACTTATAGTTTCTTTATCATGAAATTTGAGTGTTTATTGTAGGATGAATTTTTGTGACGTCGTTTACTGGGAAGTACAAAAGAAAGCACAGAACTATTTTGTAATGTTGCTCTCCTAGAAGAAAAAATGTAAAGAATTATTATTGTAAAGAATTATTTGCCGCGCTGCCATTCTTTTAATTCTTTTGCTTACTTATGTCTTGCAAAGAGTCTTATATTTGCTTTTGTTGTTTTATATTTGTGGTTTTGTTTTATTCGGTTCATTTGCCTGTGCCCCCCCCCCTCCCATATGTAATACCCTCTGGAGGGCCTTTAGGGTTATTCTGTATAAATAAATAAATAAATAGCATAAAACTTAAATTTATCTCTACATATCGCGTCTATCAACACCACTATAATCTCCAGTTTGACATGCCTTTACTCCGAAATCAGGCCGGGACTTTAATACTGGCCCTATATTCTGCAGCGCACGCACGCACACAAACATAAACATTTTCTAAAACTGGCGTAACATTTCCAAATGAAACCAAGAAAAACGAGGAAAAGACATAAGCTACGTGAAAACTCTCCTTTTTCAATTTTTCAATTTGCATTTTACTTAATGTATCATACAATACAAAATATCATAACTAATGGAAGCTGTCGTTAGCGGGAAGCTGGAATGGTTCCTTTTTTAATTTTATGAGGTTCAAGGATTAGAATGTGTGAGGCTTCTACGTAAAGCATTCTAAGTATTATTGCGTTAGAGTAAAAATGGCGACTGAATTGCCGGTTTAAACATTAACAATGTTCACGCTGCACTTAACTGCGTAGGGAACGGAGAAGTGCGGAGGAGCTTATGACGATGCCATTATTGCCGAAATTTCATATTTCCGCATCGCTCGCTCACATCCAGCCGTGCATCGTCCGATGCTCCCAAACAACGCTCCGTGCGGTATTTCCTCCGGTGGAGTTCTTTTTTTCTCTTTCCAGCAGTTGACTGTTTCTCGTTTGAAATGTAGCACACCATACATGACGTCATCGCTGCGGCCCTTTCCCGGCGCAGTGCGCTGCGGAGAAGCCTCAACGCCGTCGAGGCTTTATTCGGCGATTGCGTCATCGTCTGAAATGCTGACTCAAAACGGTGTTGCATGCTCTACCTGCAGGTTTCACTGAGTCGATAATTTTTAAAGCCGTACTCTTCTATCGGAAGCGAGTAAGCTTGGTTTGTTGGTCCACGACCATGTTGGTCAAAGACGAATAAAAAAATTTCGCATGTTCCGGTAGAAGTTGCCCCATGCTGGAAATACAAGTGCAGAACTCACGGTTTCGGTTGCAAAATATATTTCAAATTGACATCTCAGGTCGGAGCGGAAGGTAGCGCCATGTTATCGTTTATCGTTGCCGCTAAGATCATACGCCTGGAGGCAATAAGCGCAGTTGTAAATAATAGGTAGTTGTTATATGTTCATATGCACTTAAAGCAGTCTACTTTTCACTCTTTCAATAAAGTGTACTGGAGTAAATTGCTTAGCCTCGCTTGAAAATCTTTGTAAAAGATTTTCGAAAACTAAATCATACATCTGACTCCGCCACTATGTTTGCAGTGGCGCTGCCATCCGCAGGCGTTCTGCCGACATAAGAGGCTACTGGCATCAGCGATAGAAATCAGTAATATTTTGTTGATAGCATTTCTAAAACTGCCCTTAGTGCTCTGAACTCCACTTTTAATAAAACGTATGCGTTTCATTCAACTCATTATAAGGGCAAAGTTGGGCGCAATTTTCACATGCATGCAAGTATCAAAACCGCTCTAAAAATTACTGTAGGAATTAAAGGACAACACGTCCAAGCCGCCTTGAGAACTGGTATTGTGGAAAAATTGTACACACTTGTACCAACGGCTTCGAAAAAAATACATAAAATGGGGTCTGTTTGCTTACTTTATCTCATGGATGTATTTGACAACTTGTATTAGAACTGAAAATTGCTTCAATAATTCATGATTTGAACAGCGCGAACTACAAGGGACAAGAAAAGAAGGGAAACAGGACAAGCGCTGACTGGTCCTGGACAAGCGCTTGTCCTGTTTCCCTTCTTTTCTTGTCCCTTGTAGTTCGCGCTGTTCAAATCATGAATATCTACCAACTCGCCCAAATGAACGTTTTGCTTCAATAATTATTATGAGGCAGTGGAATGATGGCAAAGACTCAAAAGCTCAACCATATTTCCAAAAAGTTTTCGTCTCATCGAATTGTACACCCGCGGTTGTAAAAACAGAGAACAAGGAAGCCTACAACAAACGAAAAATAAAATCATACTGAATAGCTTCTTTGTTAGTTCCACAGTATTCCCCATGCAAAAATATGATGCGTGAGTGCATCGTTTTGCATTTGCCGTCACTTAAAGCAGTTGGAACACACATACCGCTGCTGCACAAAGGGTAACGTCACACTCATTTTTGCATCGCAAGCTGCCTATGCGACTCAGCATGCAACATGTCCAGTCACTGAAGTAAGACTGCACGGGTCGCATTCTGAGGCCCGAGTCTCGATGCCCGAGCCCGACCAACGCCCGCGGCTTCAGACACGGGTCCGGTCCGGGCCTGCTGCATTATCATTTTACAGATCCCAGGTTCGTCCCGGGATGCTCGACGTGAAGACCAGCCTGGGACCGTGTCCGCTCCAGAACAGTCCCAGCGGCGAGCTGCTGTGTGCAAGTAGTCCCCAGCTACACAGGCGATGAAGTAGAAAGCAAGGCGCTCAGATCGCAATAACGACTAAAAAATGACTCGGTAAAAACGAAAACAATTCAAGACAAATTTCGACAGCTCACTCGCCTTTTTGAACACTGATATTGTCAGTGAATAGCTTCAAAGTTCTGGGAACCAATTTAAAAGGATGGCATGCACGCACAATAAATTTTGCGTTACCTCTAGATTTTTAATCACTCATCTTTTACGGCCTGCGGCATAAACAATAAAACGTCCTCGAAACTGTTGCTATGTCATTTCTTGTTTTTTAATTGAGCATGATTGCGTGGTTTGAATTCATGGCCTCAATACCTGCGTTTAAATGGAGCAGAGAAGCAAACGTGCCTGTTAATTGCGTAGTACGTGTTTAAAGGCCCGAAGTGTTCTAAACCAATATTATCTTCACGAATGGCATTTTCCTAGGACATATGTGAGTTTTTTTTTTGGTGGGGACGATTCAACACGTCCAGGCATGCGTGTCCGAAGGTAGTTGGACACATCAGCGTGAGTGACGCTGATAAAGGCGGTCTAGAAGTAAGCTTTCACGCATCCGCGTCAACAAAAACTAATCGACTAGACAGCTTTTGGTGCCCGGATTTCTTCTTTTGCGAGACGTCAAAAAAATCAGTATCGTTCATATTTTTAAACTAACGCAGGCACAAGAAAATTCAACTATACCAAACGCCAAACGTAAATAAGCGCTGAGTAATTTTATTCTAAGCCAATACCATGGCACCATTCCATCCGTTTCGCTTCTAGAACGCCCCAAGTGCACTTCACCCTGCAATAATAAATTAAAAGATGTGCAGAGCTTCTTTATATATGGACTCGAGCCCAGCCCGGGCCCGAGCCAAGTCCGCAACTTCAAACCCAGGCTCGGCCCAGGCCAAGCTAAATTCCCCATCCCGGTCCTCGGCCCAGGCCCTTCAAGACAACCCATTGCCCGGCCCGGCCCAGCTCCGTCCGCGGGCTGTGCCGAACCGAGTCTTTCGCGTCGGCAGATCCCGCGCAGTGCTCTAGTAGTGACTAGTTACCGTATCACCGATATCATGGTTCGCAAGACGCCGTCCACCATTAATCAAACGAGACTGCCGAATTGAAAAGTTGTTTTTAAGGGTACCTCTCTGTTTCTCAGCGCGTCAGCCTGTTATTCGTTTATTTTGGCAAGAAGTCATCGAGTTTCACAAAATATATTTAGCCGCTAAAAGTCCCTAGAATCTGTAAAATCTCGTCGTATTCTAAAACCCCTTCAGTTGCCCTTTAATACTTTGTTATACAAGGGTTCACTGAAAAATATAATTTTTACATAATGGAAACACAACCATTTGTGCCTAATGTCGGGTGCGAATGAACTTGTATTGCACAGCAGAAGAATCTATGTCGCCCATGATCTTCAACTTTCGCGCTAACCTTACTTTCACATTTTCAATAGGGATGGCGCCAGGGGCAAGCAGGTTTCAGAGATACAGCTACCCCAGTCGTGACCTAACCCTCCCCTTGGGTAGAAATAACTCGTTTCTTTCTCCAGATAATTCAAGAAAGCAGCTTTTGTTGCCCAAACTATCACTAAACTATCATTGCACTTGAATCTAGCATTGATAGCACTTAACAGGTAAATTTCTCTTAGTACCCAAAAACGTGCTTCGATTTCCATTGATCAAACGGAGCTTTCTTGAAAAGAAATCGCTAAAATTTTAGCCTCCAATAACTCTCTCATTAGACCCAAGCTTCATTATGCGCCTTTGAATGGGATTCATACACAAGGAAAAGATGCAGCGAAAATGGAAAACGTACAACGAAGGTTCTTCTTTCTATATTCATTTAGCTTTGTACCTTCCAAGTACACCCTTCAAGCTGCAAGTAAGTAGCTTTTCTTCTGTGGTCCATCGCCTTCTTGAAAGGGGTAATTAAAGACCCGCAAAGGTACCAAAGATTGTTCGAACCAAGCTTCGAAAATCACCAGTGGCCAAGCTGTGCATCATTGGCTCATTACTGGTGACGAATCAAGGTCTGTGCTTGGGAATGGTGACAAGCCAAGCATGCCCTAGCGAAAAAACCCCATAGGGAAATTTATTGGTATTATAAAACTTAGCATTGGTGCTATAGTTTCTCAGTGGGTCGTATCTTCATTTGTACTAGAACAATAGAGAAACCAGTACACCTTATTGATCGATACATATATCTCTTATAAGCTATGGTGCTGGCTCCAATGGTCTATGTACAGCCTGTATATGAAAAGTATTAGACCAGTACAGAATCCAGTACACCTTATCGACTGCTACATATTTGCCATGTAGACTAATACTTACTTGTCCATGGTACTGACAGACCGATATTCATTAGTCAATGGGTCCAACAAGATCAGTCGGTTGGTGGTTCTAGTTGTTTTCCATTGCTTCCTTCTGCAGCTCAGACTCTGATCTTAAAACCAACACATGCCGATCCCCGCACTTATGAAGCATTGCAGTAACGTAAATTATTTGCCACATTAAGAATAAATTACGCTGAGGCATACAGAAAAACTGCCGCATCACGTCCCAGAGGATCCGGCGCGCAACGCTCTCGAACAAATTACTTTTGAGTTTGACGCCGCAAGCCGCGTACAAAGCGGTGCACGCAGCGGAGAGAAGGACAGCCGGCGCTCTCATCGGGAAAGGTCACGATAGAGGAATACTTTTTTCCTTTCTCTCCCAAGTATAAAAAGAAAGCAAACAAGAAAGAAAAATGACCAGCTTTGGTTGCCCGCATGCACTCTCCAATGTAGGACGGTTGGGCCGTGTGGCTATGGCGAGTAAAGCTGTTTTTTCCTCCTATTTTTGTTTTAGCAGGCAATTATGCAATACCTAACGCTGAGACCACACTCAGAGTTTTTTATGTTACTAACGTTTTTTAGTTATCGACTGAGATTTATGCAAAATCTAGCGAAACGGTCTTAATTAGTTTGTAATCGAAGGGGGGCAGCATTGGTTAGCAGTTTTGGTTTAGTTTGCTGGTGTGCGCGTGTGCGCATGAGTAGCGTCTAGACACAGCTGCATGTCCAGCATCCCAAACCCACCACAAGCAAGTCCAAACCCCTACCCCGGCACCAGCGGGCCCGGCCGCACCTACACCCACTCTTCCATCGCCACCTCTCCCTACTCGCGAACCGCCGGCGAAGATGCGGGCCGCAACACCTAGTACCTCCCTGACCACACCAATCCCGACCGAGGGAACGCCAACCTTGCCTCCCAATTCCGAAAAACTCATGGCGGCCAGAATTCAAGCCCCGGTGCAGACGACCATCCAGGCCTTCACAAATCAATTCGCCAACCTCACTGCCCGTCTAGACAAATTTTCTCGCCAAATTGACGAGCGATTGAAGGAGCAATATGCCCGCCACGCGACAGCCTCTGCTTACGTGCGGTCTAAAAAGAAATCCCGGCTCCACACCATCTCCAACTCTTCCACGGCAAACGTCTGCTTCAGTGATGACAGACCACACCCTAGCCTCACCATCTCGTAGTGGAAGTGACGAGGCTTTGGTTCCACGGGAGCTGCTTCACCAGTTCCTAGCTCAGGCAGACAGCCCCGAAGTGCTCGCGCTGCAAGCGCCCTCCAATCCGCTCACCCTACCCAGCTACGTGCCCATTGTCCCCTATTATCGTACACCGCCTCGGGTTGCATTTCTAGTACGCTGTGCTCTCACTACTATCTCCCACCCCTTAGACGTCCCCCTGAATAGATCATCTTATCGAACTCGTGCCGCAGCGCACTCGGGATACCAGTGTCTTCATCCTCAACGTATACAGCCGCCCGGGCAAAGTGCTTGCGGCACGACATCGACCGACTATTCACGCTTGCTAAGCGAGCCGCACATAAATGCTCCCTCCTGATTCAACGCAGCGCACATTGCCTGGGGCTACACAGCCGAAACCCCCAAGGGACGCAGGCTATGGCTCGCAGCTCAGCAGGCCGTGTTCTCCCTTCTCACAGATCCCAACACCCCTACTCGCACTGGGAACTGCGCTTGCGCAGACATTACTCCTGACCGCACCTTCACCCACCGCCTCCCTCACGCTGCGTGGTGTAACACCCAGGAGGGTTTGGGTAGTGATCACTACATTATCGAGATTCTCCTGCAAGCAGGCCCAACACGTAGACCCTCTCGTGATGCTACCATCACGAAGTGGGACTCGTTCCGCACATCCCGAGGAGCCCGCACTCTACACACCATCTGAGATATAGCTACTTGGTGCGACCAACTCCAGCGTGACGTCCGCGCCGTGACTCGCTACTCCCAGAGGACTGCCCTGCAGACTCGATGTATTCCCATATCCTGCACCTATGGGAGGCCAAGGCGGGGGGAAATGCGTGCCGGCGGATTGGTGTACGGCGGATGGCGAAGTGAGCTGTAATAAAATTTATGAAACAAGCACATACTAGTAATACGACGTCTACAAGCTAGAGATGTTAAGCCTGCTCTGCTTTTAATGATGATATACTAACATTATATGAATAGCACGAATATATGATTCTTGTGGCTCGACTTTGTACTGATTCTAGAGAATTTCTTAGATAATTTTGGTTAGGGCACCAAATAGCAGAGGCCTATTCTGATTTAGAACGGACAAGTGATTTGTAGGCAAGTAATTTTACGTATTGCGGCGCATGGCGTTGATGTCGTTTTAAGAATCCAAGGTTTCTGTTAGCTGATGATATGACTTTTGTCACATGCGCGTTCCAGGTTAGATCATTGGACAATGTTACGCCGAGGTATTTAGATCTCTGAGTTAATTCTACCGTGACGTGCCATGTTTTATACGAGAAGAGGAGAGGTTTGCGTTTTAGGTTCAATGAAACGAGTTTACATTTATTGGTGTTTAGTTCCATGAGCCATTGCTTACACCAGTCCTGTATGATGATTCAGTCATTCTCTTACGAAGTAATCAAACAGTATTGCTTAGGCGACGTTTTCTCCTGGCAGGCCTTTGAGGAGACGAGGCACCCTTGGAAGATTTCACCCAGCACTTTTATTTTTAAATGCGAAAATGTTACTGATGTCACACCAAATCTCAACCGCTGTTCGAGAAAAAATTTACTGGCTGCATGGTCACCGGATTGTGAGCAACCTGACCACCGTCCGTGGGAGATAAATTGTAGCAAATTCGAGTGAGGTCACATGACCATGTGACGTCATCACAAGCCCACTGGGTTCTGAGCAACCTACTTTCTAGACAGCAACCTAGATAGAAAATGGGGAGCATAAATCAGAAAGAAAAAAATTGGAGGGGACACTTAAGCTCCGCCTTAAGTGCATGACGCAAGAGAATAATGAGTTAATTCCAATTTATGCAGCAGGCCATTCTCTGCTTTGCATTCATAGGTCTCTGGGAGTCTTGACACCTATCCTGACACAATAGTGCAGCGGTTAAGCGGTGCACCACTGCTTTGCGATGGCAGCTGCTCCCGGCGATGGGCGTTGTGCGACCCAGGTAGCTCTTTCCGAACGACCAATAATTAATTTAACTGCCGTCTGCCACCGTGGGCAGTTTGTGATCACACCGCAAGGTCACGAGACCTGGGTGGCTCACCTGCCTCCGATGTTGCTCTCTGAGGACCAGGTGCCAGAGCCATGCTCATGGTTTTTTTTGTTCACAACGCCGACACCGGATTTTCTGGTGAAAGGGGAATTTAACGCAGTCGAGTTAAGCATATCGTGCCACTAACATCATGCCTGGCCTCTGCCATCCAAGCTGGAAACAGATCTATGCGTGTTTACCTCCTCCCCTTCTGGAAACACTGGCTTTCGGTGGAGCAGCTACTAACTCATTTACGTTTCATTTCACAAACAGCATAAACAAATGGCGCGGCAAAACGGAGTCTATGCTTGACTGCGCTGCACGCCAATAAATGTCGGAATTTTTGAAATAGTGCCCCAAAATGGGTCTCCTGCACCGAGGAGATTGCTTCTGTTTAGCCAACTTTCCGTTCAGTGTCCACAGCTGTCCGCGCTGCTGTCAAAACGACTGTGCACTCAACAGCTTCGGTTCTCCGTCTACCCTGCCAAACAGCGTTTAATTAGCAACCTTTAGTGGATAAGGCCTTCCATTTTGTCCGGTTTCTTTCGCCGAAGTGATGACAGTTGAGACTCGGCGCCGTAATGGCACCTCCCTCAGCGACAACCTCTAGCGTGAGAAAAGACTCAAGTCCCTTGACGATCTCTCGAAATCAGCCTGGCGTACACAAATGCCTGATTACATACTTTTCTCGCACACCGCACGGTTATCTCGATCTCGTTTCGGTCATTCTGTGTGACAGCCGCCTTTATCAGTAAACGAATCAATACGCTGTCAACGAAAGCCTCTCGCGGAGGAAAAAGAATATAGTAATGCAGCTTTCTCTCTACGCGACCACAATTTTACGCATGCGCCGTCCTACCGCCTGCGCTCCTTGAGCGCTTAAAGTGAATAAAGCGCTCCCCTGACGTCATTTTCTCTAGCCTGCACCGAGCAAGACGGAGCAACACACCAAGCTATCAAAACGAGAGGAGAGGGGTATGGACGTGCACTGACGCACATCAGATAATCAGATCGCCGTATTGGCCACATATATATATATATATATATATATATATATATATATATATATATATATATGGTTTGGTTTATAGGGTTTAACGTCCCAAAGCGACTCTGGCTATGAGGGACGCCGTAGTGAAGGGTTCCGGAAATTTCGACCACCTGAGGTTCTTTAACGTGCACTGACGTCGCACAGTACACGGGCCTCCAGAATTTCGCCCCCATCGAAATTCGACCGCCGCGGCCGGGATCGAACCCGCGTCTTTCGGGCCAGCAGTCGAGTGCCGTAACCACTCAGCCACGGCGGCTTATATATATATATATATATATATATATATATATATATATATATATATATATATATATATATATTTACTTATGAAGGGAGCCAACAGTCCCCGAACCCGAGGTGCATATGGGAATGTTATCTTTTTTTTAATGTGTTGTACTTATTAGTGGGAAAATAATAATTAAATTAATCAATCGCTTAAAGAAAATTACTTATAAAGCAGCAGAAGGTGGCACTGGTGAAGCACTCTGAAGGTTCGCTTGCACCCAATAAACATAAATACCCACGAGAGCAGCAGATTGGACAGGGGTCGCCGTAGCTCAGTTGGTCAAAGCACCGGACGCGATATTCGGAGGTCGTGGGTTCGGATCCCACAGACGGCATGGTGGTTTTTTCTGCTGCTTTATAAGTAATATTCCTTCAAGGTGATTGATTAATTTATATATTATTATCCCACTAATAAGTACAACACAATAAAAAAGAAGATAACATTCCCCTGTGCACCTTGGTTTCGGTGACTGTTGGCTCCCTTCATAAGATTGTTAAACGGGCCCCTCATTTCCCTATATATATATATATATATATATATATATATATATATATATATATATATATATATATATATATATATATACTTTTACACACACGCACACATAGGTGTCCACTCGTCAGACGTATAGGAAGATATCACTGAATATATAATACTTAAAACAAATCCTAAACAATCCTCACCTGAAGGAGGCGTTGAAAAGAAAAGGAAAGATAACCTT
Organism: Amblyomma americanum; assembly: GCA_030143305.2. Taxonomy (NCBI): domain Eukaryota; kingdom Metazoa; phylum Arthropoda; class Arachnida; order Ixodida; family Ixodidae; genus Amblyomma; species Amblyomma americanum. The sequence goes on along the minus strand of JARKHS020035992.1, from coordinate 96,806 downwards.
TCTGAGAGGGCTGCAGAACTTTGTTTTGTGTGGTTTGGCTTAAGCCCGGAGCTTTGTCTTTCGCACGACGCTCTTCTCTACGTCTCCTGCATATGAGCCTGCTCATATTTGGATTTGTTTTCGTTTCTAGTTTGTGTGTCGGGCACCATCTTATCACTTATAGATTCAAACATCCAACAAGACTAAAGCAGTCGCTTAGCCATTGCGTTTCTGTGTCAGTCTCCTCCCGTCCACGCTTTTTTTTTTGCGCTGTATTGCCATTCAAGATGCACCAAATATCCGGACAGCAAGCTGTCATATTAAAAAAGACTCGGTGTTTTGCTGCGATGAGGGTTCTTTCAGCTTTAATAGGCTTCTTTGTGAAGCCGAAGTACTGCGTGGTTAGCAGTGTGCAAAGTAAGCAGCTGAATATGGTCAGATGCACGTGTCATTACGTGGAAATAGGCAGTTAGGTATTTGTACAGGTTTAAATTAACCTCTTAATTACTAAGGTAATGGCTAATAGAATAACGGCACCCTTAGGCTTCCGTCAGCCACCGGTGAAGGCTGGATTTCTTGAAGGACGTACTCGACAATATATCATGTTCATACCATCAAGCGGGTGTCAAAGAAATACGAAAAAAAATAAGCAACCCTTACATATAGTCTTCATATATACTTTGCAGAAATCATTTTACTTAGTGGAAAAGTCAGATTTTATGCAAGCATTTCGTAACCACGGTGTTGGAGTGGGGTGTGCAACGGTAATAGAAAATATCAAGACACATGGAAAGTGATCAAATTCCAATCAACCAGGGTACCAGGCAGGGAATGAGGATCGCTCTACTAAAATTCAATGCGTGTGAAATATTTAGAGGTTTTGAATGTGAAGTATTTGGGATGAAAGCTTCTGGATGACGCCTTAAAAATTGCAGAGCATGAGTGAGGGTCTAGAGAAGCACAGCAGAACGATGGGTCTAAATATTGATACGAAGAAAACTGAACTTATTTTGAAGAACCTGGAAGCGGAACAATTTATGATTTGCAACGCAGGACGGAACTGGTAAGGGAATCCATCTGCTCAGGGCAAATAGTGACCGCTGACACAACCCACAATTGGGAAAAAAACTGGGCGAATAAGGATTCACTGGAGCGCATTTGTCACGCCCGTTCAGGTGATGCATAGAACGAGAAGAAAGTACAGAGCAGTTGTACCTTGCCAGTACTCACCTATGGGGCGAAAACTTCACTCTAAGGAAGAGGCTTGAAATTAAGCTGAGGACATCGCAGGGAAAGGAGTATAATAGGTGTAACATTAAACAGACAAGAAGAAAACTGAGTGAAAGAAAAGGATATTGTTCTCGAAACGAAGGAGAAATAGGCGTAGGCTGGGTAGGGCGCGTAATGCGAAGGTTAGATAGCCGATTAGTCATCGGAGTAACAAAATGGGTTCCAAGACAAGGCAAGCGTAGCAGGGAGCGGCATAAAATCATGTGGTCAAATGAGATCGGGAAGTCTGCGGGCGTAATTAGCCGCAGCAGGCACAGGCCAGGGTTAATTGGATGGATATGGGAGAGAACCTTGCTCCGCAGTGGTTGTAATTAGGCAGATGGAGATGATGATAAAACTAACGCTTTATGCAAATGTTATGCAATTATTTGTAAATTAAGTCTATGTTCCCGACCGTCTACTGTAATTTCAAAACCATTTCTCGTGTTCTAAGCGAGGAATGTGAACGCTGTGCACAGGGAGGGGAGGAACTTGAGGCAAACACACGGGGGCGGTTCATGCTGCGGTGATTGCGTCAGACACATCGTAGCAGGGCCACATACGTGCTCACCGCGAGCAGCCGAGAAGAAAAAAAATAGGCGGTGGTTTAGCTCTGGTTAAACCTACATGAAACGAAAGCTACACCTGGCCGAGTGGAATTTGCTCAGTTGATTTGCTAAATCTGTCTTTCGCCGCTCCGTTTCGCTGGGCGTTCCTTCTTCATCTTCGTCCCTCTTGACACGGCCCATGCGGATGGCTGTTGCAGCTCGGTTTCGCCGGCGCCGAGGCCTCCGGCAGCAGCAGCTGCTCCGCACCACGTGCCTGGCCACGTGACCAACCACGTGACCATGGCGACTGCACGTGGTGGCGCCGCCACCGTCACGTGCCGCCGCCAAGCTGAAGGCTCAAAACCCTACCGTAGCTATTGTTACAAAACTTTTTTCGTACACAAAGCCCTAACAAAGGAGGAAGCGACCGGCTGGCAGCAGATTACAGCACAACTCCTTTCCTAACCTACACACACTTAATAAGATGTTCCCGACACAATACAGAGCCACCTGCCCTTGACGTGATGCCACACTTACACTTTACCATATCACGTGGGAGTGCGAACGTAACAAAGCATTCCACCAACTCGAACACCCGAGTGCGGAGCAATGGGAGAGTCGGCTCACCAGCGGCGAGCTCACGACCCAAAGGGCCTTAGTGCAGCACGCGAATGATGCAGCACTACTCAGTGGAGCCTTGGAATAGGGCCCACCCTTGCTGACGAGAAGCCTCAAGTCGCGAGCGCCAGAGAAGACGACGGAGACTTCATAGCCGCGAAACCCTTGAAAGATCCAATAAAGTTTTCACTCACTCACTCACTCGTGCTACATTTTTGTTTTTAAAAGAACTCGAAAAAGTGTGCCGTAATTGGAAATGTGTGGTTAGCATCTCGTCCATAGTTTATATTTCATAAATACACACATCGACCCGTCATCGCAGCCAAGCAATGTGTGTCCGCAGCTGTAATCAAACACCGTCCCACTGTCGTGGTGACGAAACACGACGAGCAAGCAGGGCAGTTCCCCTCACCGCATCGAATTATAACACCGGTCATTTAGGTTCTTGCTAACATACAGCTTGGCCACGTACTTTCTTGTTTTAACCGACAAACGTCGAAGAATAAACAGAGTATGGAATCGGTTAAAATGAAAAAGCACCGGTTTCTTAGGCTTACTCCGAAATTTCGATAAGACCCAGCACACCTCTGATGTACTTCCGGTAGCGTAGTGTCTGCGAGGTCTCTTCGTTGGCCGCTCATCGCACGCATCAAAGATATCCAGGCTCAGAACTTGGCGCTGCTTCCAATCTTGAGCAAGGGCTGTCTTGTCCCGCTGCGGTAAGGTGCCAAGTATAAGGTGACATGGAGCCATAAGTGGAGATTTCAATTTCCTGAGAACTCGAGCAACACCTCTAACAGGTCCCTGGGAGATATAGCAGTCCATTGGAGGTGTCGTTAGGCCATGAACATTTTCAGTTCGTGCAGACTTCCGACATTACTGCACGCAGGACGCAACCAAATCGGCTACCATTTTTCGGACGTTCGGCACCGATGCTGCTGCAGTATTTTTACTTGTGACGAATCCGGGATCCCTTTGAATGTCATAGAGAGCATGGGTGTACATCATGTCCTGTGCAGCATCCACAACAGACAGCACACAATGCTGTTGCCTCCAGCCGTCACACACAAATCGATAGAGGTCTTTGCACAGGTTCTGTGACCGATCGACGGAGGATCTGAGATGAGACTGGTACATTTTGCACGCCGTGCTGTCACAACTTGGGAGGAGCGGGAGATCTGCGTTCTTAACGCGGTGTAGCAATGGGCTTGTGCGCCAAAAATCTCCGCGCTGGATCCGCATCCACTGCGTCGTGGTCATGTAGATGGGTGCTGTAGCGGACAAGACGAGAACTACAGGTAGAAATACCACTTTGATGCGGTTGCCCAGCCTGCAGTTCGAAGGGCGCGAGATAATCCTGACTTCCCTCGTGCCTTGGTGGGCTGGTATCTGGCCTCGGTAGTCTCCCGCCCTTGGTGAATGTACAGGCGCGGACACTGGGGCGCCTCCGCGGGCATCCTCCGGAGCCGCAGGTTGCAGAATATGCTCCATCTCGTTAAACACGACCACCTCGCGGAGACTGCGACCGATGGACCCAGGTCGCCGCGGCCGAGACACGAGGCTCCTCCGTCCCCAGAATGCCTCTGAGTGTGCGGAGGTTGTAGTGGGGCCGCTGTGCGAGGCGCTTGGCACGTAGTCAGCAATGGCCACGTTCCTGAATCCGAGCGGGACGGCGGGGCACTTGGGCTTGGATGTCGCGGCAGTGAGGTCGCAGTGAGTGCCCAGGTAGCCTCGGAAGCTCGCCTTCTAGCTCTGTCAGGCTTCTGTGAGCGCCGGTACCGCCGCTTCTGCTCCTCCTCTTCTTCTTCGTGCTCCTACTCGCGCCACGTTTCGAATGCCGCGCGTGACGCCCGCGCTGTTGCGGTCATCATCTACCTCTTCCCGCACCATGAACTGCTCTGCCGTTGAAAATTTTCAGAAACAAAACGCCTACCATCATAGGCTTTCGTAATGACCCTTTACCCTGTATTTGGGTACTTTCGGTTCCTATTCCACGTTTGTTTTCTTCTTTCTTGTACTAAACCCCTTGCATAAATTAAGCTCGTTGAACCGCTAACCACACTAAGCCACCTTTACGACGGTAAATCAGTTGCCCAATTTTATAGGCCATCCTATGTTTCTTTCTAATTAAATACCTTCATGCGAAAAAATATTCACAAATAATCTCCACTGATCAACACCGCAATTAAAAAAAAACAGTGCGTCTTGGTTTCTCTAGCTGGAGGCTTACACACACACACACACACACACACACACACACACACACACACACACACACACACACACACACACACACACACACACACACACACACACACACACACACACACACACACACACACACACACACACACACACACACACGCACGCACGCACGCACGCACGCACACGCACGCACGCACGCACGCGCGCACACGCACGCACGCACGCGCGCACACGCACACACACACACACACACACACACACACACACACACACACACACACACACACACACACACACACACACACACATAGAGAGGGAGATGGACGGACTGACGGACGGACGTCTAGGGTGAGGCGCGTTATGCTCTGCTCATTTGAGAAACGTACCCCTGTGTAATTTTTTGGGCTGCTGTGTTGTCATTGGTTACTGGACTTAGGCATATATGGGGCAATCTGACTGGTTCTGTAGTTTTTTTGGGGTCTATACTTTTTCATGGCATGTCAGCACTGAGCAGTTAGCGCTATATACCGATTATGTTCAGGACGATAGGAAGATCTTTGCAGAAGCTTTCTTGTGGCAAATTTTGAGACTTGACCTGCCGCTTAACTTTTGCCAGTTTTCCAGTGAGTCGTTGGAAGACATGTAGTCGGCAAAAAGTATGATCTCGGCAGAAATATGAACTGCACAGATGGCACCCATGCATGGCTGGCACAGAATTTGCGCAGCAGATATCGACTGCACGCGATAACAGTCCCCAGAATGTGTGTCCTGACCGCAGAGGTGTAGCCGATGATTTTGGGCGGGATCCCGCCTCCTGCGCACTGCTAGAGTGACCGCGCTGCCCACCCAATATGCCAAAGGCTATTAGAGGCGGCCGCGAGCACTGAGTCAATACCTGATCGCCGGTGAGTGTGTGCCGTGCCTACGATCGTACATTGCCACTGACGCCAGCGACGCTTAACTCTGGGAAAGATATCACAGCTGTGACTGTGAAATTTGTAACTTTTCACGTCACTGGAAGGGTTGTGAAGGAGCAGCGTATCACATTCTAGAGTGGGACACAGATTCTTTTAGCCGCATTCCTTGAGTCGGTGTCGGCGTATTTACACACGTGTGCAGCGCGGTGTACGTCCGATTTTCTTCTATGCCTTTGGCGATTGGCCGAGGGCTTCTGTACTGAAGTGTCAATCCCGAGTCACGGGTTGAAGACTCCGGACATGTTCGATTTCAATCACATCAGCTCATCTGGCGACTGGAGGAGAACCGATACTTAAAACTGAATGATTCCTGCCCACGGAAGCAACGCGAAGAGGCTGTGGCGGTGTGTCGATTGGTTTGAGCGACCGTAATACAAAGCTGGTCTTGTTTTTTTTTTTCGACGGTGGTGGTTCGAACACGGCCCAGGGATGAAGTTTTTTTTCTTTTGGATATCGCTTTCATGACGACGATACGGCGCTCTAGTTGGCTTCCGTTCGACTGCTATGGGCGGAATTGGGGCTGACGTCTATATTTGCTGAACAACGGTGTTTATGAAAGTTTCTTTCTCCTGCTGCGGATGCATTTCAAATTTTCAAAAACGCTTACATGCCTTTGAATAATCAGGACCCATTATCACGTGCACCACTAGTGCCCCGGTGCACGTCGAGCAGCATGGTTGTATAAGGCATGAAACGAAACGTATGAAGATGATAATGACCGATGTCCTTACATATTGTATTACTGCCGCATGAGTCGCCACTTGTAGCAGTAAGCATTGCATCACCATGCGTTGCGAATACGGCGACCTACACTCCCTCATGTGGCGGGACCTGTGTAACGCAATCCAGTTTTTCCATCTAGTCTCCAGCAAGGGCTGTTGATGTGTGGAGATAACTGTTACGCTCCATCATTTCATCCCTCCTGCGAACTACGAGCGACCAACGTTCACTTGAGTGGAGCAAGTGGCGTTTAGAAATATTTTTCTCGTATATAAGTGCGTATCGGACAGAAATCCGGCTAAGCTTTGGCGCCGACATCACGGCGATGTTGAAAGCATGTTCAACTGAGCCGGACAACAATTGGAGCGAAAGGAATCTCACAACAGGAAGAAAGCACTCATAGCATGTGATCGCAGTCGCTAAACAACGCTGAAAATGTACAGTTGAGAGCAGACCCAATTTTCTACCCAAGCTAACTACGGAACCATACCTCTTCTTCGCGGCCATCCTCCAACAACTAAGACGCCCTACTTATTTCAATAAACAGTTAAAGTATTCTCCTCTATAATTGAATCTCTTAGCCGAGTGCGCGAATCCGTACTACATATTACGCCTCACATCGCTGTTCAAGGCTCGCGGCACCATCTGGGAGGTAAAATATTTTATTGCAAGTGAAGACACGTGCAAAAAATGTAAACAAAGAGGATAGTGATTCCTGCCATAACGTGATTTATTACCTAACTTATCCTTGACGAAAGCCTCAGTATGCGAGACATGCGGTTGTGCTCTGCTTTGGTCGGGTATCTCTGGTTGGTTTCGTAACTACGAAGATTTGAGTTAAACGTGAAGCATTCATAGTGTGGCAATTGTTTAAGACAGGCGAAGTGCGCTAAAGATTCGTTAGTTGGTTTCTGGCGTTTGTTATTTCACTTAATTAGTTGAATAATCTGGAATGCAACAAATAATCTGGATCTGGCTTCGCCTACTTTAAAAATAAAAAAGCTTATGTGTGATGCACCAGTGGAAGTTAAAAGTTTGATACAGTTTTTAACGTCCAGGTTGCCTTGCCGATTAAGAAGGAGTTGCCTATTTTTGTTTTTTGAGGTGCGTTGTCGTGTAGTCGCGCTCTAATTATGCATGTGCAGAAAGAGAAACGCTCTCCTGAAATCAACGGAAGCTTCATAATGCCGACTTTCCACAAGTTCAGTATCTTGAGAAGCACTATCTGGGCTCCCGTTCAGCAGTTTTGCATACGTAGGGCTTCTATGGCTTAAGCAGGGCGCACATCGCGCTGAAGTAGTCGTGCGTGGCCAATGCTTCCATTGTCTACTTGTGGACGCCATTGAATTCAACCCATGGCACGTAATCGATGGATGGTCGGATGGTGTCCCCTCCGTGTCTTCTGGCCAATCTCGTAAAGCAGCTGCTTGTCCTCGGGTCCCTGGGTGCACATGTCCAGCACTGGCCAGTCAGTGCCCACTTTCCGCGCGCAAGGCTGGCCTGCCTTGTTGGGGTCGTCTTCCGAAAGCATGCAGGCGGTGAAATGCAGTAGCTGCGTGGGAGGGTGGACGTATTTACCTGCGCACGTCTGGACCTCGTCGACGTAGCATTCCTCGGGGCCGTGCTGACACGTGAAAATGACAATACCGTTGATGACTTTCATGTGGACATTGCCGAACGTCAAGAGGTGGAGGGTGTTGTAGTCTTCCAGCCTGTCGTAAGTGGGACGCAGTTGATTTAGGATGAAACTGTCACAACCCTCGCTGAGACCTTCGTAAAAAACGTTATTTTGGCACATGCTCCTCATCCTCCTCACCCATTGAGAGGCTTGGGCGGAGTGAATGCACAAGTGAGGACAACGGTTGAAGCGATGGCCATGACATGCAAGGACTGCATTTCTGCTGTGTTGAAAACCCTGCGAAGCACGAACGCTTCCTTGGTGACTGTGCGTTCCGACTGCTGACGGATGGTCTGAAATGCTTTCTCCAGCTTGGCTTATATAGACGCTGGCTATCTGTGCTGATGCCTAAGGTGGATACCTTGTCAAGCCGACTTGTTTGAATAAGATGGAGCGTTCTCCCATGAGAAGAAAACAAACATTGAACCGCTCATCTTCCTTGCGCTACATGTTGAGCATATTTATTACTCCATCTATTTCTGAACTCTATTTTGTTTCCTGCCTATAATCACATCATCAAAATCTGCGATACTTAAGCGCTGTTGCGCATGTATGCGACGTAGGCTGCCTTTGATGTTTGGCTGTAAAGGCGCATAGTCTGACAGAATACCTCATAGATACCCAAATTATTAGACAAGCACCTTTATGCTCCGATTACTTGCGGAAAAAACAATAATTTATTAGCATACAATGAGAGTATAGCCATCTAATCCTTCCGACAGGCCTATGACCTAACCTTAGAATCACCAAAAGAGACAATGGAAATGATATAAGATTCAGCATACCTTTGTTGATCAATAAACATGAACGCTGAAAGCATCTGAAAGAATTAAAGCAGCGGTTGCCACCACTAGGCAAGCGCAAAACAAAATTATAACATGCATAATTTACAGATACTGTGCAATCTTAATATTTAGAGGCCCAAAGATATCAGTAGTCAAACGTTAAGCTTATAAAAGCAAAGAACAGAAAACACGAAATTTCTCGAACTTTTTAATTGAGCAGTGCAATGTTTTACAAATTCTCAAACAATTGATCTTTAAAATTTGCTTGCCGTTTGAAATGATTCCACGCTAATGTATTCATCCTAAAAAATTTGAGGTATTGTGTACCTGGCTGTTTTTCGCTTTAGCTATTAAACCTACTGTCTTAGTAGTGCCTTATATAGGCAATGTAATCTCTTTACTGCTTCAAAAACAAGGTACCACATTTTTTACCAATTTGTTTCTGACATAATCGTTGGTGTATTGTTCGTTTCCCAAATTTCTGACACATTTAAAAATACAGGGTTTAATTGTTTTATTACTATGGCGGCACAAAAGCGATATAATGTTGTACTTAGCACTGATTCTCCGAGTGCACACTACTATATTTTTCGTTGTCAGTTGTCTATTAACAGCTTGCATTTATCGGCTGGATGCCGGAGATAATAATAATATTAATAATAATAATAATAATAATAATAATAATAATAATAATAATAATAATAATAATAATAATAATAATAATAATAATAATAATAATAATAATAATAATAATAATAATAATAATAATAATAAATATTATTATTATTATTATTATTAATATTATTTGTTTATTAGTTATATTTCAGTGTATGTACACTTACCCTTATATTTTATTGCTTATAATTTCGCTCGCCGTTGCTGCCGGGCCTAGTCCTGCAAGCCTTCTCTTGGCTTTCCAGACCCAGGTAATGGACATGTTTAAACAGCTAAATGCTATGCTAGAGGTTAGATTGCCTCCCGTAGTCGGCCAAGAACCGATGTTAGTGAACCTAGGGCTTCACCATGGCCCCTCGCCAGCAAATTGAGGTTTGGCAGTGGAACTGCAGGGGCTTCCGTCGCAAGCGGGGGAACCTGCAGTTGCACATACAAAATCTGGATAGTAAGCCGGACATTATAGCTTTGCAGGAGGCTAGCGGCTCGGTAAAATTACCAGGATTTAAGACATTTACACCACCAGAGATTGATCGAGGGGGCGTATTGAGCGTCTTCACGGCCGTGTTAGTCCATCGCAACACCACAGTGATACGGCATACCATAGATAGCAGCAGGGAGGACTACGTCCTGCTGGAGATTTTGCCCAAAAGAAAGGACGATAAGAGTCTATTTGTTCTTAATGTATACTCTTCTCCAAAAGATAAGGGGGTGGGCCTGCCAGACCTTCTGATAAAGACGCAACGGCTAGCGGCTAGGTCTCAACTCATCGTGGTGGGAGATTTCAATGCGCCTCATCCGGAGTGGGGCTACATCCGAGCCAGCCCGAAGGGAAATAAGCTTTGGCAGGTTGCCCAGGACCTGCGATGGACGATCTTAAACAACCCGCTAGATCATACCAGGATAGGCAACAGCGTAAGCATAGACACCTCTCCAGACCTCACATTTGTGAATGGTATCAGGGATGCACAGTGGGTAAACACGGGACAGCCACTGGGAAGTGATCACTATATCCTTTCCACGATATTTAGTGCTGCTGAGCACAAAGACACGGTGAAAGGACCTCGAGTGACGGACTGGGACCGATTTCGGCAATACAGGAATGACATAATGAACGGGGAAATCGACGACTTAGGAGCCTGGATTGACACGCTCAAGCAGGCCGTGAAGAGTACCACAGAAGAGGTTCCGACGGAGGGGGAGGGCTTTACGGCTGACTCTAGATTGTTACACATGTGGGAAGCACATGCGAGTCTCCTTCAGAGGTGGAGGAAACAAAGGCATAATGGTGTCCTCCGTAGGAAAATGGCCAAGCTAGAATGACAAATCGAAGCCTACACATTGGAGTTGCAGTGTCAACAGTGGGGGCAGATTTGTGACCGGATGAATGGGCAATTCGGATGCAAAAAAACATGGCAGTTGTTGAGGCACCTTTTAGACCCGGCCGCAACCAAATCTGTGCAAAAGGGGCAAATGGCTAGGCTAGTGCATCGGTATCAAGGCACGATTGGGGAATTCATGCATGAACTCCGAAGTCGTTACATAAACAGAGAGGCGGGCGGTTGCTTGCCGGATTACTCGGGAGAGGAAAACCTTGAATTGGATGCAGACTTTACGGTGGCGGAAGTGGAGTTTGCTATGGGCCAGCTTTGTACCACGTCAGCAGCGGGTCCGGACGGGGTTACTAATAAAATACTGCGGAACCTGGATTTCAAGTCAGTGGGGGCACTCACGAATTTGATGAATAAATATTGGGCGGCCGGGGAGATTCCGCCAGAGTGGAAACATGCTAGGATTACATTTATTCCTAAACCAGGGAAGAAGCTCTGCATTGAGAATCTGCGTCCCATCTCGCTAACGTCGTGCTTGGCCAAATTGATGGAGCATGTGGTCTTGAACAGGCTTCAGGGTTATGTAGAGGACAATGAGTTGATACCTGAAACAATGATTGGCTTCAGGGCTAATTTATCGACGCAGGACGTCATGTTACAGCTCAAAAAAGACGTGGTTGATCCTGGGTACGGCACGGGCACCAAGGCTATCTTGGGGCTCGACCTCACTAAGGCCTTTGACAATGTTACCCATTAGGTACATCAGATCGTTTCTGGAGGGTAGGACTGCGGAGATTGTAGTCGGAGAAATGAAATCGGATCCCTTCCCATTGGGGGGCAGGGGGACACCGCAAGGGTCGGTATTATCGCCCTTCCTATTTAATCTCGCCTTGATTAAGATACCACCCAGGCTGCAAGGGATATCGGGACTTAAACATACATTTTATGCGGATGACATTACTCTATGGGTAACAAGAGGCAGTGACGCACAGTTGGAAGAAACTCTACAACAGGCGGTGGATATTGTGGAGGAGCTAGCAGGGGAAGCAGGACTCTCGTGCTCTCAGCCCAAGTCCGAGCTTTTTGTTCTGAGGGATAAACCAAGAGGGATACATGCGAGGCACTATACGCCGCCACCACCTTTAGAGGTGAAAGTGGGGGGAGTACCGGTCGCTGAGGTCCAAACGATCAGGATCCTGGGTATGTATCTGCAGACTAACAGGAAGAATAGCGAGTCCTTGCAAAGGCTTAAAAATACGGTCAATGCTACCGTGCGGCTAATCAGGAGAATCGCCAGTCGTAAGAGAGGTGTTAAGGAAAAAGACTTGTGTAAGCTAGTGCAGGCATTTGTGCTCAGTAGAATAGTGTTAGCGACGCCTTATTTGAAGTTGGACGCGGCGGAAAAAGGAAAGGTGGAGGCTATGATTAGGCAGGCGTATAAAGCGGCCCTTGGGTTGCCTCAAAATGCGTCTACCGAAAGGCTGCTGGGATTAGGGGTGCACAACACCCTAGAAGAACTACGGGAGGCGCACTTGGTGATGCAGCTCGGTAGGCTTTCAAAAACAAAAGCAGGAAGGGACATATTGGAAAGGATCGGCATTGGAGTTGACGTTCTAGCCGGTGTCACGAAAATTCAGATGAGGCGGGAAATGCACAAGGGCTTGTACATAAAACCTTTGCCCAATAACATGCATCCAATACATCATGAGGACCGCAGGAAGGCAAGAGCCAAAGCTTTACATGCTAAGTACGGGAAGTACAACGAGGCAGTCTATGTAGATGTCGCCGAGTATAAGGACAAGGATGCATTTGCAATTGCGGTGGTGGACGGGCGAGGACGCTTGATCGCCTCTGGATCAGTCAAACAAAACCCGCTCCCCAGAAACTGCTGAGGAAGCGGCGATAGCACTAGCTATGACTAGTAGTAATGCTGACCTGACCTTCAGCGATTCAAAAACAGCCATCCAAAATTTGGCGAGGGGCAGAATATCTGTCACTGCGGCGCGGTTGCTGAATCGGGCCACGGAGCGAGGGATTACGGAGACGGAAATTGTCTGGGTACCTGCCCACTCTGGGAACCCTGGGAACGAGACGGCTCACATGAATGCTCGAGGTTTCGTCCGCCGAGTAGGTGAGCTGGACGTCCCGGGAAGGTCCACGAGAGATGGGCTGGTATCCTTTCATGACATTACTAATCATTTCAGACTTGAGTGGAGGATTTACCCACCCCCGGACAAGCAATTGGTGAAGGCGCAGGAATGCGTCTGGCGACGATTGCAGACTAGATGTTTCTTCAACCCATACGTATTGAGCAAAATCTACTCGAACATTCAGCCGGAGTGCAAATGGTGTCACGAATTGGCAACCTATGACCACATATTATGGAGCTGTAGCATAGCACCGCCACCGGCGGACATTATGCGTGATCCTTCCCTCGAGCAGTGGGAGGCCGTGTTGGCCAGCTCAGACCCGGTCGTCCAGACCAGGGCCGTGGAGTGGGCCACCCAGGTCGCCGTCAGCCATGGGTTGATGGCCATCTGACACGGAATCGTCCACACATGCTCTCTGACGAAAATAAAGTTTTTCCATCCATCCATTGACTACCTGGGGATTCTTATCACCCGCCGCGGTGGCTCAGTGGTTAGCGCGCTCGGCTACTGATCCGGAGTTCCCGAGTTCGAACCCGACCACGGCGGCTGCGTTTCTGTGGAGACAAAACGCTAAGGCGCCCGTGTGCTGTGCGATGGCAGTTGACATTAAAGATCACCAGGGGGTCTAGAATATTCTAGAGCCCTCCACCACAGCACCTCTTTCTCCCATTCTTCTATCACTCTCTCCTTTATCCCTCCTCTTACGGTGGGGTTCAGGTGCCCAACGATATATAAGACATATACTGCGCCATTTCCTTTCCCTAAAAACCGATTATTATTATTACCTGCACCGTGCACTGACATCACACAGCTCACGGGCGCCTAATACGTTTGGCCTCCATCGAAACGCGGCAGCCACGGTCGGGTTCGAACCCGACACGGGCACTAAGTGAAGTCAAAACGCTGATCAGCGCATTAAGGACTTTTCTCTTGCACTTGGTATAGTTTGTGCAGTCTCCTCATTGTTGCTCGGCGTGCGCGGGCGCATGATTTATAATTAATAATACTGTACGGGTGTCCAGGCGAGAGCTAATGGCTCTTTTTTAGGCACAAGTTTTCTACCGTTCCTCACATGTTACGCAGCAGAGATCGTGCGCACTCTAAACATACAGGCATCCCGGCCTGTAAGCAATGTCAGAGATATTGGAAAAACATTTATTAAGAGCATAAATACTGGGCGGGTTAAGTAGGAGAACTCGTTCGCCATCATAATTCCGCCGCTCTCAACCAGCGATTACTGGTGGAGGGGACTTTGGCTAAGAAGGTTTGGCTCCTAGCTCTCTATATGTAGGATAGGGGTTGCTGTCGGAAAGTGGGTTTTGTTGACATTCACAAACTGTGAAATAGTGTGCCAACTGCTCCGCAGAAAGGGCAGGACGAATGGTAGGTGCCTGGATACCATTTAGTCATCAAGTAGGAATTGGGCTGAGTACTAGTTTGTAGTCGCCTGATTATGTGCTCTTCAAATTTGCTAAGGGCTTTGTGTGGAAGCGGATATTTCTTTCTTATGATCTTATAGCACCCCGTAATTTCCGCGTAGCTTGGTAAGGGTGAGGAGTTAACCGTGTCAGAGAGAGGCTGCGTGCCAGATGCTCGGAAGATAGCTCGAGCAGCTGTGCCACAATCGCTGACACGTGGAGAAAGTAGGGGAGTTAAAAGATATATGAGACGAACGATTAAAATGATGGACACTCGTCGCAACAACCGCTCTGACATACCCCTCTACTTCTTGCTCCTCCTTTTTCATGTGAAGGATGGATGGATGGTTGGTTGGATGGATGGATGGATGGATGGATGGATGGATGGATGGATGGATGGATGGATGGATGGATGGATGGATGGATGGATGGATGGATGGATGGATGGATGGATGGATGGATGGATGGATGGATGGATGGATGGATGGATGGATGGATGGATCTATGGATGGATGGATGGATGGATGGATGGATGGATGGATGGATGGATGGATGGATGGATGGATGGATGGGTGGCTGGATGGATGCATGCACGGACAGATGGATGGATGGTTAAGGCTAAACCCTCTAAATCGCGGGTGGTTCATGCCACCTAGCCATGACTTGTGAAATTTTACTCGTATTGATTTTAGCCATCAATAAGATAACCTTCGCTTGGTTACTTCTACCCGCTTAAAATCTGCATTTCATTCACTGTCCTTAAACCGCAATGCTTTGAATAAATCAGCGCCTCTGCTCTCCATTGCAAGGTGAAGCCCTTTATAGAAAAGCATCAAGTGTTCAACCGTTGCCTCCTCCTCTTAGCGAGCACCGCAAAATTTTTCCATCGCGTGGTACCTGAATCTATATGTCTTAGTCCGCAAAACTCTCATTCTCCATGGCCTCAATTAGCAAAGAGCTTCCCCTTCAATTATCATAAATATTTTATTTGGTAATTTCCTGCTTAAAGTCCTGTGTGTTCCCAGTGCCAATTTCTTCAGCATCCACGTTTTCCACAGATGTCTCTCTCTTCTTTAACATTTTCTTTACCGATAATTGGTGATTGGTCCCCCTGCAGCTGACCAGATATTTACTTGTGATTTTTATAATTCGCTTTCTCCATTCCATGTCAACATTCCTTCTGTACAGATATCTTAAAAATTTCCTAGCCCACTGCTTTTCCTCCGCCTTTCTCAATCGCTCTTGAAATGCTGTCTTACTACTAGCTTCTCTTATCTCGAAAGACGCCCATCCAATATCACACTTTACGTCCTGATTTGGTGCACTGCCATTTGCTCCCAAAGCTAGCCTCCCTACGGCGCGTTGCTTGATTTATAACCTTATTTTAACATCTGATCTCATGCACAGGCCCACATTGCCGAAAGTCAGACTAGAAACCATCACCCCTTTCCATATCCCTCCTACCACTTCATACCTATTGTAATTCCACAGTGCCCTATTTTGCATGACAGCTGAATCTCTACTAGCTGTATTCATTGCATATTTTTCATGCTCTGTCAGATACTCAGCACCATTATTTATCCACGCCCCGCGAAACTAGTACTCATCGTGAACTTTTGTTTTCTATGGTCGCCGCTCTCATAATTAAATATCACGACTGCAGATTTTTCCTCACTAAACTTTAAACCTAATCTATCTCCCTCTGTGCCAAAAATGTGTATCAACTTTTGCAAATATTCCTTGTTGTCAGCCAATTGAACTGCATTATTTGCGTACATAATCCAACATTATTCCACCACACCGGTACATTAGTCCCTGTTTGATGTCAGCTACAGCAGCGACACCCGCGGCTATTACCCACCAATCTCGTCTTTGACCTTTTACCTTGACCTTATGGACTACTTTGGTGTCGAGCCTGACTACCACCTGTTATGGTCATGGTTTGACCTCAAGCGATATTCAAGGTCAAACCCCGCTTACGGCTCGAAAAACTGACTTCGTGAAGCTTTTCATTCAAAAGTATTTAACATCACCATCACCACGGTCTGGAGTGTCAATGTTGTGATTGTGATTTTAGAGGAAAGGAAAGGCGCAGTGTCTCATGTGCTGGTGGACGCCTCAAACATGCCGAGAGGGAATGACTGAATGAATGAATGAAAACTTTATTGTCTACCGAGAAGGAGCCCCCAAATCCCTGGTCCCAGCACGCAGTCCTTCGACTTGGGTAGTGGATGCTCAGCAGAATAGGGACAAGTGAAGATGCATTGCTTCTTCAAAGCCTCATCCGCCAGGCGGGTGGCTTGCTGCTTAATGGCGCGGTCCTCGCTACGCAGGGAAGCTTCCCAGGCTTATGTTGAATCCGGCGCCCGGGGAATCGGAGCAATAACAAGTTAGGTGATGATGAGTGCACCTTTGACCGCAATTTTTACATTTTGGATCTTCTTCATCCCGGTCGGTGTCAGGCATATCCAGACTGGGCAGATATAATTTCCAGCTTCTAACCGCCTCCAAATGCATGCGGAATACGCCGCACATTTTGCAGACAGAAATTGCATTGATCGTTGTAACCTGGCCACTCGGGAAATGTCAGGCAAACACACATAGCGTTTGTTCCGAGCTCTTATTGATCCTTCGCAAACGCGTTCCGAGACGCAGAAACATATGACTCGTGCCATCCATGCTTTTCAAGTGGACATCACCCAATTGGCTGACACACTGAAACATAAATACTTATGCACGAAAATGGACCACATTTTTGTACCCACTCCACATATAGGACTGGAAAATTCTGAGCTAGATGCACCCTTCCAGGATGTATGATCTAGAAGCCGCTCTTTCAAAAATGAAAAGAGGAACGGCCCCCGGCAAGGACGGCATAACAGTTAAACTCTTAGCCAACTTGCCCGAGACTGCTCATAATTCTCTCCTTGAATACATATACGCTATTTGGCACTAAGGGGAAACCACTATCCCCATGGAATCGAAAAGAACCCTGGTAACGTTCAACCCTTAAACAGCCAAACAGATCAACACGGACAACCTCAAGCCCATATCCCTCACCTCATGTGCGTGCAAGCTTATGGAAGCGGTGGTGAGGGATCGGCTATATGCGTATCTAGAAACAAAACAGGCTTTCGCTGACACAATGCATGGTTTCCGACCCCACAAATATGCACAGGATATTCTGCTACAACTCAACAAAGAAATTCTTGAGGGCCCAACATATACTTACGACCACTAGATAGTACTGGTACTCGACCTTAAGGGGGCATTTGACAATGTGAAACGCGATGTCATACTTGTCAATTTAAAACGGTTAGGCTGCGGACGGAATACCTACGGATACATCCGGCAGTTCTTATCTGATAGGCATGCGTACATAAAGATTCAGGATACCGAACATGGACCCTACACTTTGGGAACGGGTGGCACTACAAAGGGAGCTCTACTCACACCTCTTTTTGTTCAACATAGCCATGATGCACCTTCCGGCGAAATTAACACCTATCCGCAACATTAGACACGCCCTCTATGCGGGCGACATCACCATTTGGGCCACCGCCGAAGCAGGTGACATTCACGACATTCAGAACAGCCTGAAAAGGGCTGCAAACGTAGTTGAGGCATATGCTGAACATTGTAGACTGGAAACTCCCCCCCAAAATTTGAATACGTCCACTTATGCTCATACTCCTAAGGACGGTTTCCAATACAGCTTAAATTTAAAAAACGGTCCTATACCGGAGAGACCAGAAATCCGTCTCTTAGGGTTATACATCCACCAAAAACACCACCCCACCACCATAATTCAAAAACTCCATACAATAGCGGAACAAGTAGGCCGCATGACCAGGCGAGTCTCCAACGAACAGGAAGGCTTGAGAGCACGCCATACCCTACGGCTTGCTCATGCTTTTGTGATCAGTCGCATTGTATACTCGACACCATACTTACACTTACGTAAACAAGATGAAACCAAACTTGAAGTGATTTTTTGCAAAATGTATAAACGTGCTCTGGAACTTCCCATTGCTATGTCTAACGCAAGACTACTCGCCTTTGGCATCACGAACACATATCAAGAGCTTAACTTAGCCAATCTCACTAGTCAAACGCAGCGATTGGCACAGACCGAATCAGGTCGACGACTTTTAACCCACCTCCAAATCCAACACACCAACCCAGAAGAAGAACGATACTGAATCTCAGATTTATGGCGTCAGGCCCTCCACGTGAGACTCCTGCCACGAAGTGTAACATCGGCTGACCATCATGGCTGTCGCATAACGTGGGTGGAGGCCATAAATCGATATTACCAATCCAAATCTAGAGTCTTCTATGTAGATGCTACCGGCCCACATCACGATAGCTGGTACACAGCGGCCATAATACATAATAACCACATCATTGACGGGCTCACGTTCCATGCCCCGGACATCACACACGCTGAAGAAATAGCTATAGCATTAGCTTCATAGATCTCAAAATCTAAATACGTTATCACGGACTCGTATGAGGCAAGCCGAAACATATTACAAGGTTATGCACCCTAGCTGGCTTCGGACATCTATCAAAGATGCATCCGGGAAACTGACCCTTCACATAAACACGTGGTGTGGGCACCGGCTCGCCAGGGGCTCAAAGGGAACTAAGCTGCAGATGCAGCGGCTCGTGCGCTTAAGAACCGGGGCGTTCCAAGATCCCACTGTGATCAAGCACCTGGTGAGGAGCCCACGCCTGTTACATTTAAAGAAACACGTACCAAATACCGTCTAGAACATCAACGCTTTCCGCCCCTCTTTAAGGGTCTCAGCAAATCAGAAGAACAAATTCTAATCCGCATTTTCACTAACACTTGTCTAAATCTTGCGATACTATAATTTTTTTATCCCAGCATAGACGCTACCTGCCCGCTCTGCGATGCAGAACAAGCTGATGCCTATCACATGGTATGGGCTTATCCCTCCAGTCCCAACGCACCTTACGTCCCAAAATGGCCTGGTCAGCCGGGCTCGAGCTCCAGCTGCAGCTAGTGGTCTGCCGGACAAGGGAAACACCACCGCCTCTTCTCAACTCGCCTACTTTTTTTGTAAACAAAGTTTTTCTATCTCTGCCACTAGTTGTCTGTGCATTCTACTGTGAGTGAATATGAAAAGATGGACATCCGCCTCGAACAGCGTGTAATCATAAAATTCTGCGTGAAGCTGGGCAAGACAGCCACGCAGACCTATGAGCTCCTTCGATCGTGACGCTTACGGCAATGAGACATTTTTGCGGGCGCGAGTTTTCAAGTGGCGCAAGGTGTTCGTTTCGGGGAGAACGTCGGTGGAAGACTACACAAGGCAGAGGCGTTCTTCAATCTTACGGAATGAAAACAACGTGGCTCGGATCACGGAAATCGTACAGAAAGACCGCACCATTACAGTCCGCATGCTATCAGATGCTCTCGACACTAGTCAGACAGCATGCCACCAAGTTTAGCGCGAGAACTTGGGGAAACGAAAGCTGAATGCCAGACTTGTGACACACTCCCTCAAAGAGGACCAGCAGAAATGGCGGGCATCAGTGAGCGCTGATTTGCTCTCCGAGGCAGAGGAGGATGCAGCACTCGTCGACAGCATCGTTGCTGAAGACAAAACATGGTTTCTTCCATACCATCCTCAAAAAAGAGGCAGAGCGCCGATTGGCGGTCCACGAGCTCTCCGACGTCGAGAAAGATGCGGCGACAGAAGATCAAAACAAAGACGACGCTGATAGTTTTTTTTCGATGGCAGAGGTGTCATACACCACTAGTTCGTCCCACAAGGCCAGGCGGTGAATCAGGAGTTTTAGATTCGCGTGCTCCAACACATGCGTGATTAACTGCGACTCCGTCGCCCTGACTTATGGGCATCTGGGCAGTCGAGTCTTCTCTACGATAACGCAGGGCCGCGCACTGCTCTCAGCATGAAAAAATGTCTCGCCAAGCACAGCATTACTGTACTTCCACATCCGCCATACTCGCCTGACTTCTCCTCATGCGATTTCTTGCTGTTTCATTATGTGAAGAGAGCCCTGAAAGGTCATTGAATGGGTAGGAGGCCATTCAAAACGCCACGACAGAGGAGCTGACAGCCCTGCCAAAAACCGAAAATTGTCCAACTGTTTCCAAGACCTTAAGAAGCGTTGTAAGCTTTGCATAAACTGTAAGGAAGACTATTTCGATGGGGTTATGCACATATTAATTCAGTGTTAAACGCATTTTTTAATATACTCAGTCTCGGAACATTACGGAAATAATAATAGAGTCCGCGCGACCTTAGACTTCAATCAACCATTTAATGATGCAGTCTTCCGTAAAGAATATTCCACAATAGATCATATTCACACTATCAATCAGGTGATGGAGAAATGCGCAGAATATAAAGAGCCCCTAAATATCGCTTTCACTGATTATGAGAAAGTATTGGACTGAGTGGAAGCCTCAGCAGTTATACAGGTATTACAAATCAGGGTGTACAGTACCCTTATGTCAAAATGCCTGAAGATATCTGTGGTAACTGCACCGCGACCGTAGTCCTCCATAAAGTCGGCAATAAAATTTAAATCATGAAGGGTGTCAGGCAATGAGACGTGATCTTGCCACTGCTATTCACCGCCGGTTTACAGGAGTTATTGGGGATCAGAGTTAATGGGATCCGAGGTAATTAAGAATACCCAAATAATCTGTGATTCGCTGATCACATTGCTTTGCTGAGTCACTCAGGAGAATAGCAAAGCATGATCAATGATTTACATAGGCAGAGCAGAATGGTCGGTATACATGCAGGAAACCAAAGTAATTATCTACAGTCTAGCAAGAAAACAGCAGTTCACAATTGGAAGCAAGGTGGTGGAAGTGCTAAAGGAATACGTCTATTCAGGGCAGGTGGTGACAGCTGATTCGGGTCATGAGAGGGAAATAATTTGAAGGATAAGAATGGGATGGAGCGCATATAGCAGGTTCTCTCAGATGACGAGTAGCAGTTTAATAATATCCCGCAAGAGAAAACTGTACAACCGCTGTATCTTACCGGCACTTACAAACGTGGCAGAAACGTGAAGGTTAACGAAAAGGGTTAAGCTTAAGTTAAGAAAAACGCAGCGAGCCATGGAAAGAAACACATTAGGTCTAACGTTCAGAGAAAAGAAGCGGGCAGAGCGGGGCAGGGAATAAGCGTGGGTTAATGACACCCTAGTAGAAATCAAGAGGAAAAAATAGGCTTGGGCAGGGCATGTTCTGACAAGACAAGATATCCGATGGCCCTTAAGAGAACGGAGCAAATTCCAAGAGACGGCAGGCGTAGAAGGAGGCGGCAGAAGAGAAGGTAAAGTGGTCGGATGAGATTAAGAAGTTTTCTTGTATAGGGTAGGCGCAGCTGGCAAATGACATGGTTAATTGGAGAGACATGCGAGGGGCCTATGCTCTGCAGTGGCTGTAGTCAGGCTAATGATGATGATGATAACTTGAAGCTTGTGTTGCCAGGATATTGGTGTAGTGTTATTCAATCTAGGTTTGGAGCCCGTCTAGCATACACTAATTATTTTGGCACCGGGCCAATCATCAGGTATTACTAGCGCTTGTAAGGAGCTTTCGTAAATTATAAACAAGTATTTGGGCACCCAGTCAGCGTATCGGAATAAAAACTTGTTTCAGATGGAATCATGACCCAGTCATTTCTTGGTGTCGAGATTTTGTTACTCGGAAAGGATTCCAGCTTCACTTGTGGATAGTTTCTTCATAGGGTGTTTCTCTGTGTATGCCGGCAGGGAAGTATAGAGGGCTGTTCTTGTGAAACGAATTGGAAAAACTTAATAACTTCGTTTGCAATGTCATCAGGCTGACTGATAGCTTCGCTTGAACTTATAGTAAAGGAAACAGTTGACTGGTCTTCTGATAAGTGGCGCCAAAACATGAGAGCTGTGGGCCATAGAAGAAGGCAGCGTCAAATGAGACAGGCGGGATTTAGCTTCTGGAACCTTGCATTGTGAACTGGTGACAAGACTCTCAATGTTATTCTTGTCTCCCCTTTTTCGCCGGCGTTTGGTTTTTCTTTTAAGTTCAGTTATGTCACGCGTTATTCACAGGCACTCTCTCTTTATGCGTTTTTTTTCGGAGGCGAACGAAGTTCGCAAAGCAAGCATGTACAATTTTTTTTGAAAGGCAACCATAATTTGACACATCCTGCAATGCGCTGAATTTGGTGAAGCTGCACACAAGTGCTCCTAATATTGCAAGGTCATTTGCCCTCGCATAGTCCCAGGCAAAAATAGGCGATGTTTTTATTTGTTTTTACACCTGACTGAAATGGTGCATGGTAGTACTGGCAATTGGTGGTCTTATATGACGTCTTCAATGCACACTGAACAATGTGGAAATGTATTGCCAAGAAAGAATAAGTGAAGAAAAAATAAAAACCCACGAACTCTGGTAATATTGGCTACCAGCTGATCTAAAGAAAAATTCTGTGCGGTAGATAAAAGTGATTCCGCGCTTTGGGAACAAGTTCTATCAGGTTAAATGTCCGTCGAATTTATCCGCGGTAGATTATACTCGCGCGACACAATAACTTTAGACCTTGAATTAATGTGCTGTTACAGATAATCGTGCAGTTTTTCAAGATATTCTGAGAATGCGTTTAGAGGTCGATACACACTTCACAGCAGTATACATTTAACTGAATAAGTTATTTTAGCCCAGACACATTTGTACTGCTCTTCAAGACTGAAATTTTAATGCTGTTTTTAATAGCTATTGCTCCACCATTCCCTCGAGATCGTCTGTCTTTATGCAGGAGTTTATATGATAAGGGGGCAACTTGGGAGTCACATGTTCTTGCTTGCAACAAAGTTTCCGCTATTACTACGTGAGAATTGTGTACAATAAATAGCTGCTCAATAAGACCTAGTTTATTTACTGCGCTTCTTGCATTAAAATCTAAAAGGCAATATTCTTACGTTTTGTTTTTCGTTGGTCGTTTATTATAGCCGTTATTATAATTTTATTATTATAGCCGTTATTATAATCCAGCAGGAGAATAATGTATACAAGAAATGGCGCCAACCCTTTGTTTTTGCTCATCATCTGGGCACTGAAGCTAATACAGGCTGCGTTGAAAACAGGTGTGCGGCAACGATTTCGTCCCGAGCAACCAGTTTAGGTGGCCTTGAATCATCAACCGTTCTCTACACGCAACAGTGCTACGCTGGCCGGAACACGATATCAGCAGAATATGCGCCAGCTACGTCTTCGTTCTGTAACGCGGTAGGAAACCCACTTCACATGAGACAGTTGGAACCGGTATCATCTGCCCATAGAGAAGAGATTGGCGATCAGTTTACAACGAAGTACTGGGGTACCTTCAATTTCATTATAATGCTGTTGAACTATAGCAAGTGCTTCACCTATTTTGTTCAGCACTTTTTTGGAAATTAGAATTTTTGAGTGAGAAGCACATTTTCTTCGGGAGATCATTGCCAGCTGTAAAGCGCACGAGAACACAGCTAAGATGTGCGCTAACTAGCAGGCTGGGTTACAATACTGAATAGTGAACTTTTAACTATTACTGTTAGTGTCATTATTTATTCAGAGGCGTGTTGCCCACCGTAAGTAATATCCATAAAGTATTTAAAACTTCGAATTTCCCTAATGCAGTTAGCCTCGGCGCTGTGTGCCAACAAGTTATGCCTAAATCGCGCCTAAAAAATGCGCGTTCCGGAAGCTTGCATTCAGAGCAACCCCTCCAATGCACTCAAGTTGTAGATATAGCCAAAATATTCTCGTTTACTACTGCAAAAATAAGTAATAACAAGGGGACGCTTAACCTGCGCCTTTAAGGGTGTGAAGCGATGGCGTTTATGGCTCCCTTCAGCGGTTTCTCTTCGCACATAGTCACTGCTCTTCGTTCACCTTCACATATTTGCCCCGATTATTACACTGAAAACATAAATGAGCCCTTTTAGGACTATGAGTGGCTACCGCCCGCTTTTAAACTCCTCATCGAAAATAGCGTGCCCTGCTGTATGTGGTGAAAAAGAGAAAATCTGCCTTTTTTACTGCTGTCACGAAATCAAGGAGTAAAATAAAGCATTCACATGATTTTGCTACTTTACAAAACAGGAGTCGACTTTAATACTCCTTCGGGCCTTTTAAGCACTCCTTAGCGTCTGCCCGCCCCCTAGTGGCAGCTTCCTGTTCGCTGCACTTGCAGTTGGCAACGCCGGCTTGTTCGTCGCTGCTCGCTTGCTTCTCGCGTCTGCTCTTGCTGCTTCGTGGCCGTTTGTCATGCTACTAGACATCGGATTGCCACCGCCCTACTCAGTAGTGTGCTGCACAGACTCGGCCTCTGAAGCCTCCAGCGTTTTCGCGGAGCGCTTGGTGTTGCATCGCCTGCGACGGCAGTCTGCGTGAGGCTTCTTCAGCCTAGCTCAGTCCAGCCAACATGGCGGTGTGTGACGCGTCGACCTCTCTCCCTCCCCGCAGCCGCCAGCTAACCAGTCGCTCCTCTGCGCGCGCTTGCGTGACAAGAGACTGCACATCACCGACTTTGGCAGCAACATGCCGCATTGAACGCCTCACTGAAGCCGGCAATACGTGCAGAAGCAAAGACTGGTCAGTACTTCTCTACGAAGCTTACAAATGTTGGCGGTTGCCTTTTCGCCGCGTCGACATGGCGGTGTGTGGGTGAAGCATCAGTTTTCTCGACACCTACGGCCTCTGTTCCTTTGCTGTTACAGGGATACAAAAGACCGGATTATCATCGTCGTGTATAGGGGTAACCAGTTTTGAACTCTCATTTGATGCCACTGATGCGCATGCACTTAACGCTACTACCTTTTTGGTGTGCGAAGGCTTGGGGTGAACGCCGGGTGCATAGAGACGAAAGGCTTCATCATCTCCCCAAGGAGCTAACTCACGCAGTGGTCACTAAGTAAGTATCTGAGAAATTCGTTGTTGTATGCGGGTGAAAAAAAAGTGTGGCAACACAGCTGTGGCTCTTTACTTTAATATGTACAATTTGAAATATGATCAGTTTGCCTAGGGTCAAATTTTATCTATGCATTCACGCGCCATGAATATGGAAAAGCAGTACAGACAATGAATGAGCAGGGTGAAAATGCAGGGCCGTTGGGTTCCGTGAATTTTTTCACGTTATTGCACAATGAGGACAAAACCTCGCGTGCCCTGATCGGTCGCTTCGTTTCCTGTTTTAAGAGGCGCTTATGATGCAAACTAACCAAGCGATTTTATTCTTATTATAGCACAGGATATGGCGGTGCCTTAGCACCAAAGGAGACTGCCTAATTTTTTTACATTTTTTGGGTTTGTGGCGTCTTAACGCAGCAGCGATTTTCGGCAGTGGACGTGGGGTCGTGAGACCTCCAGTTCCCAAATGTATCCTGTAAGCTCTTCGCATTTTAGAAATGTGGAAAGAACTTTTCTCTTCGCATCTAGTTTCCAAACACCTTCCGTTTATGTGAATCTCGTAGAGGCAAGAGTTCCGGTTTAATCTGCCACCCCCGGAAAGCCAGCGAAAAAAAAAAATAAAAGCATACACAAGTATACAAGATCCTGTGCTCGAAGTGCATGGCGTTCTACAGCGGCGAAACCTAGCATTTCGTCGAAAGAATGAAGCAGCACAAAGCGGATGTCAAACAGAACTGAGCGCGTGTTGTCAAGACTGACATGAGGGAAGGATTGTGCTGGACACTGAGCCGCGCCCGCTCTGAAGACAATTACAAGTCAAGAAATTTTCAGCAGACGCGGGGAAATCATATCCGCTCCCCAGACCCCTCCCCCCTTTCCCCCATATTTATGGTCTATGTCCAGTGACCGAGCGGATGAATAACCGACGGCTTAAAAAAAGGCTAGCTGCAACTCGCCCGCAGTTACACCTGATGAAGGAACCGAGTAATTTCCGGAACGCTGGATTTTTTTTTCTCGTCTTTTTAGTGGTTCTTTCTGACTTAAATTCCTTTCCCAATATTTGTCCAATGTTTGTTGGCCAGGAATGTGAGGGCAAAGCAGAACACAAGATAGCTGGGGGTGGGAAGGATCGTTCTGATGGTAGGGTTCTATTCCTAACAATGCCAAAGAAATTGCACTGAAGTTTCCTCGTTCTGTTGCATTAGTCACCCTTGTCTTGCCTTTCACCTGTACGCAGAAGGACGACCTCCTCAAAATGCGCGGCTGGGACTTCTACCTGCAAGGAAATTGCATGCAAGCCTCCACTGCATATGTGCAAAGCGGAACGCGTGGGGACCCTTCTGACAAGTGAATATATATATATATATATATATATATATATATATATATATATATATATATATATATATATATATATATATTTAAGAGAAGTGGGCACTTCTCTTAAATCTTTATTCTGCGGAGCCAACGCAACCTACGTTCGTAACATATATATATATATATATATATATATATATATATATATATATATATATATATACACTGAAGAAGACCGCACCGCGGTCGAAACATTGATAAATAAAAGTGTCTTTGTAGAAGTTCCCACTTCTCTTAAATCTATATATATATATATATCACCATGCCCCTTCCAGAGCAGGAAAGCAGCCAAAGGCAATGGGGATACGGAAGTGCCTTAGTAAGACTTTTATTTTTTTCAGGTTTGTGCTTAATTGCGAATATGTTCCCAATCGACGCTACTTTCCATTCCTCCTATTGCATTAACGGCTATGAAAGCGGCTCTCAGCAAATCGTGATACCCTGATCACCGCGTTCAGCCACTGTCATGCTGCAGGGTACAGATCTGTACTAGCTACTAAATTAGTTACAATTATTCTTGTGTAAGGACAGCATTATATGCACATAAACAAAAGAGTACATGTTCGAAATCATATGTTTACCCTGGTTGGCTCATGATTTTTTTTTTTTGCTGTGTCGTCGGCACGTATAGCGGCGATGATAGATTTACCTGAAATGTTCGCGCCGCTGATCGAAGTAGATGAAGACGACTTTGTGAAATGTAGTTTAACCGCTGCCAATACACCGCCGTGGGCATGTGCCACAAAACTTGAGGTCATCATCATCGCAATGAGGCGACACCGGCTGGGGCTATAGCACAGTGGCGATAGCATAGATAGCATAATGGCGGCGATAGCACAGATAGCATAAAATCCTGAACACGAAGAGTCTGTGAAGGCAGCTCTAATAAAGTTGCGGCATGCCTGGGATATTGAAGAACGCCACTTCACGAACAGTGTTCAGCATAGATTTTTTAAATGAGCTTTGTAGAAGCTGTGTTATCTGCAGTTAAAATTTGAATTTCAGCGTCTTCGCGCCTCCTCTCTGGAAACGGAGCTTCTATACCCGCCGGACCTAAGCGGCTTATTTGTTGCGGGCACAATAGCTGCCTGACGTCTGAAAGAATCTAACCAATGGCCAACTATCACCTTGTCTACGCAGATGCGGGGTACGGAGGTGGATGAGGTCATGAAAAAATCGCCGGGAAGGGCTCGCCAACTTTGAGGCATAATTTTGAGTCGTCTGCTGCGTGTAGAAGAGTATTATTTCGCTCTCGTTTTCATGGCAAAGCAGTGCAGTGATTAAGTGAGTTAATATCCTCTCCTCGGAAGGCGTTTCAGAGCCCCTTTAATTCAAAGCTACCTCAGTGACAGTCAACAGCATACAGTAATAAATAAATTTGCCTAACGTCTCAAAATGTTTTAACTAGCGTGCCACAGGGTTCAGTTCTTGGGCCCATATTCTTTTCACTTTAAGTCTTAAAGTACAGTCAACAGTTATTGCATGCCGACGACACCGCTTTTGAGTTTAGTGGAGAAAATCTGCCTGAAAGTCATGACAAAATTCCTGTTGAGTTAGAAAATGTTTTATTTAGTTCACATCTAATGAACTGACATTTATTCTTAATGAAACGGAGTACACAATTTTTTCTTCCAGAAAAAAAAATATTCGAATTTTCAAGAACTGAATGTATCAATACGCGGAACAAAATTTCAACAGGTTGTCTCCTACATGTACTTAGGTGTATCTCTTGAGTCTGGGACGCACCGGAAAACACGCATTACACATCGTTCTTCGAAGCTGGCTTACAGATGTTTTATTTTACTTAAAGCACGTGAATGTTTACAGTACCCCATCCTACGCATTCTTTAGTTTTACTTTATTCAGTCACCTCATTTACTGCACTGAGCCATGGGGAAACCTTTAATGCTCACCTCGAACCTGCATTCCGTTCAGAAAAATGCGCATTAAGAATTATAATTTTTCAGGGAGCTCTGACTGTAGCATCTACTTCTACAATCCTCATGTTTTGCCACTAAATGCACTGTACGAATTCAAGATTGCTGAGATCATTCACAGAATCATAGTAACTAGAGATCCCCTTCCGATCACTTTGTTTACAATTCGATTATTAAACGCAAGAGCTGACACAAACCAAAATTTTAATCTACCTCCATGTCAGAACCTGTATGGAAAAAAAATATCAGAATTGAACGGCACACTTATCTGGAAATCTTTGCTACTAAACATAACCCAAGCCTGTAATTGTACTCTGCTTTAAAGAGTTTCTTGTTTTAGAAATATTTTGTTTCATAAGTGACGTTATGTTCATTTTAGTATAAACTATGCATGTTATGCATTAATGTGGTATGTATTGTAATTCTTGATACCTTTGTTCGCGTACTGCAGTTATTTTGTATACTAATTGATTGTGGACCCGTTACTAGCCAATGGCTATGGGTGCATATAAGTTTGTTTGCTTTATTTCCAAAGATATGGAATAAAAGAAATAATGAATGAATTCACGCCGCCGTGGAGCCGAAACCCAGCCAAGGAAAATCGATTGCTGCGCCTTCTGTCACAGATGCCACAAGATACTTGGGTGGGTTCGAACCCCGCGAAACTGCGCTTTCGGCGTAAAGAGACGCTATGCATTGTTTAAGATCATAGGTGAAGGCCGATCTTGAAACCAGGTATTGCTTTAAAACTGACACAAGCGCGATCCTGTTGCAGGTGGTTTCTATTGCTGAAACACGCTTAAGAGGAATGCTTTCGTGGCCGATTCTTTCAAAACGACAGGGCAGAATAATTTGCCGAGCTGAAACGGCGAGCCGTATAACTTTACTTACGCAGCAGCCTGCAATAGAGCATTAAGCAGTCTGACATTCAATGAACATTCGCTCAAGGGTATATAAACCATGGCTTCATATCTGACACCATTGTTGCAGACAGGTTCATTTTGGAGTCATGGGGTAATATGAGTTAAGAGAAAAGGCTGTCTCAAATTTATTGGAACACCTCAACCGTGCCCAGAGGCAGGTTTTAATTTAATTTATTGGTTTTTGGGAAAAGGAAATGGCGCAGTATCTGTCTCATATATCGTTGGACACCCGAACCGCGCCGTAAGGGAAGGGATAAAGAAGGGAGTGAAAGAAGAAAAGAAGAGGAGGTGCCGTAGTGGAGGGCTCCGGAATAATTTCGCCCACCTGGGGATCTTTAACGTGCACTGACATCGCACAGCACACGGCCGCCTTAGCATTTTTCCTCCATAAAAACGCAGCCGCCGCGGTCGGGTTCGAACCCGGGAAACCAGAGGCAGGCTAGGAATTGTAAATTGTTACATAGATTTGTAAATAGGAATTGCATTCTTCAGCGGGCCCCACTCCAACAAGCTATACCGCCGGCAGTGGGCATCACTATGCCAAAGGATGGAGGAAGATAGCTCGCGGAGGCTGTTTGACGCCCTGCGGCGCTTCACCGAACCACAGATCGGCAGAGCGGTTTGCCGATCGATTCGAGCCGCCAAGCCCCGCAAACGCCTCTAACATAGCTGCTCCTGAGAGCCCCAGAAGCGACGCCAGTCCCTCGCCCGTCGCCTCGGAAGGTCCATGTGACGCGCCGTTCACCGCGGCGGAACTGAACAATGCGCTGCAGCGCTGCCGTCGCCGCTCGGCGCCCGGACCGGAAGGGGTGACATACCAGATGCTGCGAAACCTGGATGCGCAGCAACGACAGATCCTCCTGCAGCAGATCAACCTGGTGTGAGAACGCGGAGAGCTACCGGAGTATTGGCGAACCGCGGTCGTTTGTCCCATCCGAAAGGCAGGGCGCCCACCTACGGAGCTGAGCAGATACCGGCCAGTGGCATTAACATCGGTGGCAGGAAAGCTCATGGAGCATATGGCGTTGCAGCGTATGAACGAGCGGGCTGCGGAGGCTGATTTGTTTGACGAGCGGCAGACGGGTTTCCATGGGATGCGGTGCACGGCTGATTCTATATCG
The DNA here is from genome assembly GCA_030143305.2 of Amblyomma americanum. Classification (NCBI taxonomy): domain Eukaryota; kingdom Metazoa; phylum Arthropoda; class Arachnida; order Ixodida; family Ixodidae; genus Amblyomma; species Amblyomma americanum. Next base: position 66,153 of record JARKHS020035992.1, on the reverse strand, counting down.
GACATTGTCACAGCGCTGGAGCATGCCAGGGCGGCAGGCCAGGTTACGCTGCTGCTACTACTAGACGTCTCGGGCGCTTTTGACAACGTTCACTGCGCAAAAATTCTCGCGGTGCTTGAGGGGGCCGGAGTGAGCGGGCGCCTATTGCGATACGGTCATGGCTTCCTGAGCGGGCGCACCATGCGCGTACGAGTAGGGGGTAAGTTCTCCAAGCCTCGCCCGGTGGACATGGGCGTGCCGAAGAGCTCTGTCCTATCACCATTTCTGTTTAATGTGACCATGTCGCTGGTGCCGGCCTCCCTCCCCACGAGCGGCCGACACCATGTGTACATGCCCACATATGCAGAGGACATAGCTCTGTGGTGCCATGGACCACCGGACGATGCGTTCCTCGTGCGGGGGTGCCTTCAGGGAGCCCTGACCGCAATCGATGCCAGCTTGCGCGGCCTTGGTCTGTCGCTGAGCGCGGACAAATCGGTGGCCATGGCCTGCGTTTCGCGCTCGCGCGCGCACCTTGCGCCACTGTCACTGGACGGGACTCCGATTCCTTGGCGTAAATCGGTGCGGTACCTTGGCCTGGACATCGACTGGCGCCTTTCCTTCCGCCCCGCGGCGACCAAGGCCTGTCTGCAGATGAAGAGGATCTCCGCCGCCGTGCACAAGCTCACCGCTCTAGGCCAGGGCGTCTCCCAGCAAGCCGCGCTGCGGCTGTACTATGCCGCAGCTTTAAGAGTGGTGCTCTATGCGCTGCCGCTCGTCATGTTGCGCAAGCCGTGCTGGAAGACACTCGAGCTCCAGCACCGCAAGTCCCTGCGCGTGTGCCTAGGCCGGCCCAAAAACTCGCAGTGCGCAGCAACGTTGGCCGAGGCAGGAGTGTGGCCACTTGAGCTCAAAACAGCGGCCAGGGCACTGAACCACATCGACCGGCTTCTTCGCGCACCGCACGGCGGCTCGCTGCTGCAGCATATGCGCTCGCACCCGCGCTCACGAATGTGCGCGGCACTGCTCGACTATGAGCAATTCACACAAGGCCCACCCCCCTACGGCTCCGGCGCGCCCTGGCCTGCTGCCTCGGAGGTACAGCGAGTGATCGTCGGCATTGCGAGAAAACGGAGCACACCCCTCTGTGCTGTGCAGCAGCTGGCCAGAGCCATCATACACGAGGAGCTGCAGGACTATCTCCTCGTGTACACCGACGACTCAGTGGTCCGCGACAGCTGCACCCTTGCTGCGGCAGCCACCATCCACGCCGTGCGACTGCACAGCCAGCAACACGCAACCTTCCTGGGCTCTTCCACCACAGCGTTGTTGAATGGAATCCGGCTCGGGCTGGACCTGCTGCTCACCCTCGGCCCTCCGCTGCCCAGGAGTGCTCTGCTGTGCGACTTCCGCGCCGCCCTCAGCCGCCTGTAATCTAACGGCCGCGGTACCCCACTAGTGCGGGAAATTCGCTCGCGCATCGAGCGCCTCGCGCAAAGAGGATGTGCCGTGCGTTCACAGTGGGTGCCCGGTCACTGCGGCATTGCCGGCAACGAAGAAGTTGACGACCTCGCGGTCGCTGCACACCAACTACCTGCCAGCGATCTGCCTCCTGCGCTGGAGTACGTGCGTGCAGCCATCCATGACCACCTACGAAAGCAGCACCCCGACCCACGCATCGCAGGAGGTGAGCGCATCGACAGTGTCACCGGCTGTCGCGCACTTACACGGTCACAACGTGCAATGATCCTCCGCGCGCGCATTGGCTGCGTGTGGACCGGGGAACGACGGGTGCGTCACGGAATCGCGACGAGCGATGTGTGTGACGGATGGGGTGCAGTGGAAACACTAGAACACCTGCTTCATCACTGTGCCGCGTTCGCCGATGCTCGTCGCGATATGCTCGCGGCCTAAAGGGCGCAGTGCATACTACCAGACTACATCAAGACGGTATTGTGACCGCAGGGCAGTGAGCGCCCTCGTGAGAGAACTTTGATGAGGCTCTGTGCATTCCTCTAACACACGAGGTTGACGTCCCGTCTGTTCTCCGTCAGGTAGTTACCGTCATGCAGTGACCGAACGCTCCGCGAGTTCTACCTTGAACGTTTGATAACTGGACGCCCCACTCCAGTTGTAGCCGACGCAGTGCTGTGCGCGTGTGTGATGTAATTCCTCTAAAATGAACTAATCACAGGCACAACCTGGACACATTTCTTATTCTGTAAATAGTTTGTACATATTACTTCTTCTCTATCCTCTCTTCCTGTCCCCTCACCTCTTTCATTTCATTTCTTCATTCTGCCGGCTATCCTTTATTTCCGCTGCCCCAGCTCAGGTGCTTCAGTATCGACGGCAGATGCCAGGACTAGCAAAAATCTTTTCCTTCCTTTTTACTGTTATTTTATAAAAACCACTACCACCACCATCTCCCTGGAAACGTTTGGGGTCGAGGGAGTTACAGTTTCTATAGACAGATATACTGACACACACACTGTAGTAGGAATTATTTTATTTGTTAAACATCTTGATTTCTTCGAAACGACATCGCACGAGGCGTCTGGCAGTGAGCTGTTGTTGTTTTGTAGCTGGGGCATAACTAGACTATCAGTGGAGCGTTTCGCCGTACGCGCGAGAGGACAGTTGTGCGCATGGGCCGTTACTATGGCAGTCCCTCCTTTATACCTCGCCTTAAAGGGCGATTCCGGTGTCCGCCGAAATGTCAGAAAGATACGGCGCCATTTCCTTTCCCCAAACACAGATTTAACCTTACGGCCGTGGTCCGCGGTGTCAGTTTCCGCGGATGGATGGATTGATGAAACGAACGTTTATTAGAAAAACGGAAAGAAAAAAGTCTTCAAGGGTGGTCTCCTACTGGTCCAGGAGTCCACGGGTTTGTGCCTCACAAAAGGCCCGATCCACTCGCCATTTCTGGCCGTCGGGCTGAGCAGTCCGTAAAGCAGCCTCCCAAAGGTAGTGAAAAAGTGTGGATCTGGGCACGCCACAGGGTTTACAATGATGAGGTAAGGTGGGGTGCAAGCATGAGAGACGGTAGGTTGAAATAAAGCAGCCGCTCTGTAAATTTCGCCATGTAGCGGTGAATAAGGGCGACAAAGTACTGTGGGGTGGTAGAAATGTCATGTGGCTTAGTTTTTAGAATGCGGTGATTTGATGACATGTATAAAGGACCGATCGGGCCTCTCGCGCAGGGATGGGTGCCTGATCGTCCGGGGGCCGGGCGGAGAGTTCTCGGGCCAGCGCATGAACGCGCTCATTACCGGGGATCGAGGCATGCCCAGGGATCCACGACAGAGTCTCCACGACAGGCGTCGCATGGATAACACCTACCGTTCCGCTGAATGCATCAAAGTGCACCGGCTTGATATAGGAGAGACTGGGAGAAGAAAGGAACGGGTGTCATAGTGGAGGGCTCCTGAATAATTTGAACCACCTGGGTGGTTATGGCGCTCGCCTATTATAATTCGTTTTTTTGGGAAAGGAAATGGCGCAGTATCTGTCTCATATAGAGTAGGACACCTGAACCGCGCCGTAAGAAAAGGGGTACAGGAGGGAGTGAAAGAAGAAATAAAGATGATGGTTATAGATTTTATGGTGCAAGGGCATCTACGGCTAAAGAGTGCCATGTCATAGGGTATTTTCCATTTCTCAAGGTGGGGTCAAAGACCCATTTGCCAAGCATTACACCCTGAAGAAGCCGAGCACCAGACCAGGGGAAAGCTTGTACCCATGCTTTCACCGGTGGGTACCCGGCTGCACTGGAAATCGAACCTCACACCTCCCGCAAGCGAGGTGCGCATGCCGCCGGCTCCTGATCCGGAGTTCGCGGGTTCGAGCCCGACCGCGGCGGCTGCGTTTTTATGAAGGCAAAACGTTAAGGCGCCCGCGTGCTGTGCGATGTCAGTGCATGTTAAAGATCCCCAGGTGGTTGAAATTATCCCGTAGCCCCTTCCGCTATGCCACCTCTTCTTCCTTTCTTCTCTCTATCTCCATTCTTCATTCCTTCTACTACGGCGCGCTTCAGGTGTCCGCCAATATATGAAACAAACTGCGCCATCTCCTTTCCACAAAAACCAAAGATTATTATTATTATTATTATTATTATTATTATTATTATTATTGGTATTATTATTATTATTATTATTATTATTATTATTATTATTATTATTATTATTATTATTATTATTATTATTATTATTATTATTATTATTATTATTATTATTATTACTAACGTACTCTGACATCGCACAGTGCACCGGCGCCTTAGCGTTTGACATGCATCGAAACGCAGCCGCCGCGGCCGGGTTCGAACCTGGGTACTCCGTATCCTGGAACGCAAGGTTAGACCTTGTGCATCTGAGAGAAAGCAACCAGTATAATTACTGTGTAAGCAGCATTGAGACAACAGCGTGTTACTTTGCCGATAGTCGGAAAGTGTATATCTTTGTCAAAACAATTTAATAAATAAATAATGTGTCTCACCGAATACTACTTCAATGCTTAAAATCTAATCTAAACAAGCTCGACCACATGCGTAATCAGCGAACTACAGCTCTCGCTACGTAAATACTGGCATAGCGGAGGTAAACCACTGCCAATTTTTTTGTGACTGAAAGAAGACAGGAAAGGAAAGTGCACGGGCCGGCCCACTGGCTCAAGCTGAGTCACAATCGCTGACAGGTGGAGAGAGTAGGAGAGTTGAAAAAGATGACAGAAAATATTGAAAGTTAGAATGCGCGTCACAACTGCGCCATCTGAAGATATGACGACGGTTTTCCAACAGATACCCCGGAGAAAAGGAGCCCTCACCTTAAGTGCGAGGCCTCCAATATCCCAGCCCCATAGGGCCAGGAAGCCACACACTGGCAGTGAGCATTGTGTGGATGCGACTGCAGGAAGAATGAAAAGGAAAGTGCACAGGCCTGCCCACGGGCTCGAGCAGAGCCACGATCGCTGACACGTGGATACAGTAGGAGTTGACACAAATGTCAGAGGAAAGGTTGCACGAAAAGACGCGCGTGGCAACAGTGCAACCTGAAGAGATGACGGTGGTAGTGGTAGTGGTTTTATTAAAAATAATAGTAAAAAGGAAGGAAAAGATTTTTGCTAGCCCCGGCATCTGCCATCGATACTGAAGCACCTGAGCTGGGGCAGCAGAAAGAAAGGATAGCAGGCAGAATGGAGAAATGAAATGAAAGAGGTGAGGGGACAGGAAGAGAGGATAGTGGGAGAAGTAATAGGTGCAAACTAGTTACACAATAAGAAATGTGTCCAGGTTGTGCGCGTGATTAGTTGATTTTAGAGGACAAAGACCCCGGTGACAAAGAGCCCTCGCATCAAGTGCGAGAGCCCCTAGTTCCCAGCCCCGGAAGGTCAGAAAGCCGCCTTTTCCCCCCTGGCAGTGAGCTTTGTTGGGACTGAAGGACGAATGAAAAGAAATGACACGGGCCTGCCACTGGCTCAAGCTCAGCCACAATTGCTGCCACGTGCAGGCGGTTGAAGTGGTAAGAGATGTGGGGAAAGATTTAAAAAAGGACCGGCCTCGCAACAACTGCGTAAACTGAAACGACGACGACGACGGTATAGCGATACCCCCAGTGACAAGGACCCTTCACCACATGCGTGAGAGCTCCTAGATACCATACACGTAGGGCCATGCAGCCACACCAAGGCAGTGACAGTTGTGTTGTTGCGACTGAAGAAAAAATGAAAACGAAACTGCATGGGCCTCCCCAATGGCTCAAGCTGAGCCACAAGGCTGGCAAGTGCAGACCGTGAAAGAATTGAGAGATGTAACACGAAATGTTTGAAGACAACACGCACGTCGCAACAATCGCATCAACCCTGGCAATGAGTTGATGTTGCGACTGAGGAAGTAATGAAAAGGAAAGTGCATGAACCTGCCCACTGGCTCAAGCTGAGCCTCAATCGATGCGACGTGCTGACCGTAGAATTGAGAGATGTGAGCGGCATTATTGAACAAGATGCGCGTCGCAACAACCTTATCAACCCTGGCACTGAGTTGATGTTGCGACTGAGGGAAGATTGAAAAGTAGTGCTCGAGCCTGCCCACTGGCTCAAGCTGAGCCAGAATCGATGCCACGTGCAGACAGTAGATTTGAAATATTAGTGGAAAGATTGAAAGAATGGCGGCGTGGTGCTGCTGCTGGTGCTGATAGGAAGAATAGGAAAGTGCACGGGCCTGCCTACTGGCTCAAGCCGAGCCACGCTCGCTGCTCCGTGCTGCAAGCAGGAGAAAGCAGATGAGAGAAAAGAATTAAAAGGCGTGCGCTAATAAGCCCTGGGCCGATCACGGAGGCACTGGAATATCGGGCCGACCCGTGGTAGAATGCTTCAAGCCAAGCACTCTGCCATATTTCAAAACTAAATTTAATATCTTGGGCCCAGGTTCCCGCAGGAGATATTAAAACAGGTATCAAATATCATAATGGATGATGCGTGGCACAACTGCGCTTATATAGCCCTCGACTTCTTGCTCCTCCTTTATGTGATGAATGGATGGATATGGCTGAACCCTTTAAATCGGGCGGTGCACCAAGCCACCCAGCCATGCGTTGTGAAATTTTACTCTTGTCTCACATTTCAGTCACCAATCAGACAGCCTTTGCTTGCTTACTTCTACCCGCTTAAAATTTACATTTCTTTCACTGTGCCTAAACGCAATGCTTTGAATAAATCAGCCCCGCTGCTTTCTAGTGCAGTGTAAAGCTCTTTACAGAAAAGTATCAAGCGTTGAGCCGTTTACTCAATCTTTTCACAGGTAACGCACAACGTATCTACCTCGTAGTACATGATTCTATGTCTTAGTCCGCAAAACTACCATTCTTTCCTTAAACAACAAAGAGCTTCCCCTACAATTATCTAAGATTATCACAGATTGAATGCTATCTTACTGCTAGCTTTTATGTTCTCGAACGAGGCCCACCCAATATACTGATTTAGTGTATTGCCATGAGCTCCCACACTATCCTCCCTACGCCGCCTTGTTTGATTTCTATCCTTGCTTGCGCATGGTCTCATGCACAGGTCCGCATTGCCGAAAGTCAGACTAGGAACCATTGCTCCTTTCCAGATCCCTCTTACCACATCATATCTTGTAATTTTACACTGCCGTATTTTACATGACAGCTGAATTGCTACTAGCTTGGTTCATTATATACTTTTCAACCTCTATCGGATACTCAGAACCATTATTTATCACACCTCAATATAAATGTACTCATCGACTACTTCTAGCGTGAACTCCTGCATCAACGCTCCAGCGTTAAAGAGCTCGTGTCGCAGAAAAGCAGGTATCGTCGGCGTCTTTGGCTGTGAAAGAAAAACAACGAATCTCGGTGGACACCTGAACGGCGCCGTAAGGGATGGGATTTTCCTTCCGTTACGGCGAAGTACGGGTGTGCAGCGAGAAGTTTGAGACAGGCGTCGTTTTCTTTCATTAAAACCAATTTTAATTTCCTTCTCTTACGGCCTGGTTCGGGTGTCCACCGAGATATGTGAGACAGGCATCCTTTCCTTAATTTGTCCTACAGGCCACGCGTCGCGCCGAACGGGTGTTGGCGTTCCGTGGGCTCCTTGGCAGAAAGCAACTCGCTGTCGCGTCTGACTCAGACGAAGCTTAAGCGTCCTCCAAATTTCCAATGCTCGCCGCCCTCAGCATTAAATATCATGACTGCAGATTTTTCCTCACTAATCTCGAAACCTAATCAATATTCCTCTGTACCTCAAAAATCTATCAACGTCTGCAAATCATCCTTGTTGTCAGACATTAGCGCTCTATCATACGCGAACATTAGTCCCACAATATTCCATCACACCGGTACATTAGTCTCGGTGTGACGGCCGCTCCAGAAGCGACATGAGCGGCTGTTACACCCACTATCTCGACTTTCACCTTTTACCTTTCACCTTTACCTTATTGCGCACCTTGGTGTCGAGCCTTACTACCCCCCGTTATGCTAATCGTTTGACCTCAAGAGGCTTTCGAGCTCAAAATCGCGGCCCCACTGACGGTTCGAAAAGATGGCGTAGTGGTGGTGGTGGTAGTGGTTTCATTAAAGGTAATAGCAAAAAGGAAGGAAAAGATTTTTGCTAGCCTCGGCATCTACCATCGATACTGAAGCACCTGAGCTGGGGCAGCGGAAATAAAGGATAGCAGGCAGAATGGAGAAAGGAAATGAAAGAGGTGAGGGGACGGGAAGAGAGGATAGGGGGAGAAGCAATATGTACAAACTATTTACACAATAAGAAATGTATCCAGGTTTTGCGCGTGATTAGTTCATTTTAAAGATATAAATCACACATGCGCAGCGAGTTTTTTCGTTTCAAACGTTTTCATCACCATCACCGCCAAGACCACGGTCTGCAGTGACGCTGCTCTATGAATTGGTCCTCGTGCGCCCACGTTGCGATTGCGATTTTAGAGGAAAGGCGCCGTAACTGTCTCAAATGCTGGTGGAAACCTCAACCACGCCTTGAGAGAATGAATTATTGGAACATTTATTATACCCGCCGCGGTGGCTCAGTGGTTAGGGCGCTCGACTACTTATCCGGAGTTCCCGGGTTCGAACCCGACCGCGGCGGCTGCGTTTTTATGGAGGCAAAACGCTAAGGCGCCCGTGTGCTGTGCGATGTCAGTGCACGTTAAAGATCCCCAGGTGGTCGAAATTATTCCGGAGCCGTCCACTACAGCACCTCTTTCTTCCTTTCTTCTTTCACTCCCTCCTTTATCCCTTCCCTTACGGAGCGGTTCAGGTGTCCAACGATATATGAGACATATACTGCGCCATTTCCTTTCCTCACAAAGGACCGCTAGGGGGCCGGCGAGTGCAAACGCGCTTCGCATCGGCTCTGCACAAGCACGGCGATTTCGTCCGGATTTCAACCAACGCAGTGCCCATCTCTTCACTGCACTGTTCGTAAAGGTGAGCGCTACCATCTATTCAAATTTGGTGGCCATCGGTCGCCCTAAGTGGGCCCACGGGCCGAAAACCGCCCTTTGTCGATCAGCTGCCGCACTAGGCCTCGCGCCACTGTGCGCTAAGCCTAAGCCGCTCGACCTCCCCTACATCGCCAGCATGGAGGTCCACTTGATCGTAGAGACAATCAACCCGAAAGACTACGATCCCAGGGACTGGAACCATATCCTGAGCTTATCCGCACATCAGAAAGGAGCACCTAAAAACCAGGACCAGGCGAAAGCCACCACCGGCTCACCACCTGAAGATTAAGGTTCAGTACACCAAGCGTCCCTGCTGCGCGCGACGCGACTCGCGGCGCAAAGATCGCAACGCCAGCCGCGGTTGCCTGGGGACGCCTACAAGATAGTGTTTCGGTCAAACGAGAGACTAAAACGACCTTCAATCGCGCCAGCTTCGCCTGGCCCTGATGTTTGCAGCCAAGGACCTCCAAGTCCCGGACGCCACCAACTTGCGTATCCACCCCCTAAACAACACCTGCACGATGAGTACCCCGCATCAAGCCGACACGCTACGCCTTGTCAACATCAAACCAATCTCAATTCGAACCGAAGCCTACACCGTCACCGCCTACATCGCCCCCCCCGGATGGTGCAGTAAGAGGAGTAATCACTAACGCCTACTGGGAAGAAACCCCAGCACAGATTCTTGAAGACCTCATCACGGGCAACGCTGGCGTCCTCATCATTGATGCACGCCGCATCGGACAGACCCGTTGGATCCTCATCACCTTCCGGGCGGGTCCGGTGCCCCGAACCATCTACTACGGAGGCGTACTCCACAACTGCACTTTATATAGAGGACACATGGATGCTTGCACAAACTGTAGAAAACCAGGGTATCGCGCGGATGTGTGTACCCTTCAGCGTACGCACAACTGTTCAAGATGTGGTATCCCGCACCCCCGAGAGGACACTCCGACGTGCACTCCAGCCTTCATACTCTGTGGAGGGCGCCCACATGACTGGTACTAAAGATTGCAAAGCGAGGAGACGGCGCTCACCGCAACCGCACACTTGAGTAAAGCAGAAATTTGGGCAAGTTGGTACGTATCCATTTTGAAACAGCGCAACAAAGACGGGACGTGGAAACTGAGGTGTAAAGACAAACAAGCGCTGACTAACAACTGGGTTTATTGAAAAAAACACACAAAATATATACAGAGTTAGGAAAGATTAATCGCCACCATAGTCAACTCATGCCACATGTGACGCCAGATATCCAATCTCCCCTTCGGAAAGGGCGACCGATGGGCAACTAATGCACGTTGCGCCTTTCTCACGTATAAGAAAAGCTTCAAAAACTTCTCGCGTCATCTTATCACAATGGCGAAACACGATATTGGTGTTCTTATAGTCGGGGGTACATTTGCGTTTCTTGCAACGGAATGCACCTTTAGTGAGAGGGTCTCCTTCTGTTTTTCTTTTTTCGTACTCTTTTTCGTGTTTGCATTTGCACCTTCTGCAGTGGACCGCCACGTGTGACAGGGGGTCTTTTTTTCTGGTGTTCTCATGTTCCATGAGTCGCTTGTTGATGCATCTTCCTGTTTGGCCAATATATGTGGCGCCACACGAGAAGGGAATTTGGTATACTACCCCTACCTCGCAAGGTACATAAGGGGAAACATGGCGCACCTGACAAGCCCCTTTGTTTCCCTCCTGCCTCTGCCTTACCTGTCTACACATTCTGCCTAATTTCTTCCCATGGGCTCAAAAAAGTGGCAGGCAGATATGGCGTTGACGTCGTATTTTCTGCCCCGCTTGTTTGTCTTTACACCTCAGTTTTCACGCCCCGTCTTTGTTGCGCTGTTTCAAAATGAACCGCACACTTCCCGCACACCGCAGCCAGACGTGGGCCGCGTCAGCGTTCGTCGCTCTAGCAAGTCTCGCTCATCGTCTCGTCGCCACCAGGACCAACAGGCTCCAACAGAGAGGCCCTCCTGACTCTCCGCTCTAACTCCACTCCAGGAGTTGACCGTATCTCATATAGCATGCTCCGCAATTTGGACGATCAGTCGATTGCCCAGCTCACGGGGTACTTCAACACATGGTGGCAGGAGGGCACCCTTCCGCAATCCTGGCGTCACGACAAAATCTTATTCATACCCAAGCCCTACAAACCCCTTACACGTGCAACTCTTCGTCCCATCTCACCAACATCATGTCTGGGCAAGATTCTGGAGCATGTCGCACTAGTCCGACTCACCCAACATATGACGGAGCAAGACCTCTATCCGCACAGCGTGGTGGGCTTCCGTCCCCACCTGTCGGCCCAGGACGCCATGCTCCAGCTCACACAGGATATATTTGACCCCCTCATACCGGGCCCTACAAAAGCTGTCCTCACCTTGGTTTCTCTCAAAGGCCTTTGATCGCCTAGACCATAAAGCGATTATAGTGGCGCTGTCCCCCTTGAACACAGGTGAACGTATGTACACCTCTATTCAGGCATTCCTTACTAACCGCACGGCCGAAATCACTTCGGTACCGCCTCACACATCCCGCCCATACATCCTTAGTGCGGTTGGCACCCCCAGGGATCTGTCCTCTCCCCTTTCCTCTTCAATGTCACACTCATCCCCCTAGCCCGCAAACTACTAACTATCCCTCAGCTTTGGCGTACACTCTATGCTGATGATATCACTCTGTGGACAACCATGGTAGTGATGGAGACGTAGAGAATACACTGCAGTCGGCAGCTACCCTCACCCAAACACATGCGCAGAGTATCGGACTCTCATGCTCTCTGGAGAAGTCGCAGCTCCCCATACTCCCCCCCACAACCCGAAACTGCCCCACAGCCCCCATGACTGTGAAACTGGAAAACCGGTACATCCCAGAGGTACACATCCTCCGGGTACTGGGCCTCCACATCCAGAACAACGGAAAAAACACTCTCACCATGCAGAAACTCAAGCAGACGGTGTTATCGATATCCCCCCTAATCCGCCGAGTTTCTGGACACTACCGGGTCATGAAGAAGCATGACCTATGTCGTCTCATTCATGCCTTCGTCCTCAGCCGCTTTCTTTTCACGCTCCCCTACCTGAAACTCCAGGCCACAGAAATCTCCACCCTAGATGCAATGATCCGAACAGCATTTAAGACAGCACTACACCTACCCCTAAATGCCTCAACCAAAAAACTCCTCTAGCTAGGCCTACACAACACGATTGGTGAGCTTATCGAGGCCCACCGACAGACACAATACATAAGTCTAGCGAGAACCACCACCGGCAGACACATCTTACACACCCTCGGCATCAGGATTCCAGCCACGGGTTTCACACAGCTCCTGGTCCCCCACCACATTCACCGCGAACTACATATTAAATTTCTCCCTAAAAACATGCACCCCACCTACCACGAACCCCGCCGCAGAGCTCTCGCACGGGCGCTCCACAAAAACTATGGCATGGAACCGGATGCCGTTTGGGTGGATGCCGCATGCACAGGCGAGGACGCGGTTGTAGCCGTCACGAACCCCTCCCTACAACCGATTGCTACCCTTCACATATGCCCCACTGCCACTTCGAAGGAGGCTGAAGAGGCCGCTATTGCCCTAGCCGTCACGCGCACGGAGGCCCGGTATATACTATCGGACTCTAAAACTGCCATAATAAATTTAGCCCGCGGGAGAGTTCACGTCCCTGCATTTCGCATACTGAACTCTCTCGCTGCACACCGCCCCGCCACATGGAGCTCATATGGGTGCCTGCCCACTCCGGGAATCCAGGAAACGAGGCTGCCAACACTTTAGCCCGAGGTTCTCTGAACCGGGCAGTGGCGGCCTCCGATCTGGGGTTCTCACGGGAGCGCATGCATTCGTTCAGTGTACTGACGCAGGCCTGCAAAGCCGAGTGTCGGCTGTACCCCCCCCACCCCATCCCTCCCTCGACAATTATCATCAGACACTTTGGAGGCGGCTCCAAACACACACCTTACCCTCCCCTTATATACGCTTGCGCTATCACCAAGTCGACACAAACCCCTCCTGTACCCTCCGCTACCACCCCAAAGCCACTCTCGATCATATCCTTTTCCTCTGCCCGGCGGATCCTCCCCCGCGGGGCCTGTAGCACCTTACCACTTGGGAGGCTTGGGAGACCCTACTGCGCTACGAGGACCTGGCCAAGCAAGCCATCGCCACAGGCCGGGCTGCCAGCGTCATGAGCCTCCGGGACATGAACATTTGAGTGCAGTAGGGCCGTGCGGAGGCCCAAACACCTGTGCGTCCTAAACTTCCATGTATGTAATAAATGTTTACACCAACACCACCTTTCCCAAAAAACCAATTATTATTATTATTATTAAATTTTATTGTCAACCGAGAATGAGCCCCAAAATCGTCGGTCCCGGAACGCAGCCCTGGGATGCGAGCAGGGCATGCTCCGCAGAAAAAGGACAAGGAAAGATGCATTGCTTCTTCACGGCCGCAGCCGCTAGGCGGGTGGGTTGCTGCTGGATGCCGGGGTACTCGCTCCGCGGCGAAACTTCTCGGGCTTCGCTACTTTTGACGATTAAGCCGGCGCCCGAGGAATTGGCGCATTTTCATATTATGGGATGAAGGGTGCTTATTTCACCGCAATTTTTCCACTTCGAATCTTACTGATCCCGGCTCTATTTCAGACAGACCCTGACTTAGCAGATGTAATTTCCAGCTGGTTACCGCCTCCAAATTTATGCCTCATTGGAGAGGGACCGATCTGGCGATGGAAATAACCTTGTAACCTTTTATGTAATTTAAAGTGTTCGGTAAGTTCGTGGTATGTAATGATGCAATCTTTCATACCGTTGCATCCGGGTTGTTATACGGCCACTCGATAGTAGAGATGTCGAACGAGCGCGTGTATAGACTCGTTACCAGGGGTAGAATCGTGCGCAGGTATCCATATGATGAATATTTTTCGATCAATTGCGTGTGTATTCCTGCGAAATTCTACGTTTCTGTAAATTCAACGTAGGCATGTGAACACTTTATTGATGTTCCTTATGGATGAGTACAGCTTTGAAGGCACTTTTAGAGTTCGTGAAGGACTCAGGACTGAGTGCAAAATTGTAAACAATCAGTGTGTGCTCTGTGTACCCTGTCAGTAACGGCCAACAGACACGTGGAAACGTGATCATATCCCTTTGTTCTCTCCCTTTTCTATCTCTCCCTCCGTTCCCCTTCCGACGTGTAGGGTAGCATACCGGGCGCTGCCTAGTTAACCTCTCTGCCTCTCCGTCTTTCTCTCTCTCTCTTTTTTAAGAATGAGTCACTGTCTAGAGTTGGTCTGGCTCTTGATCCCGGAGTTCTCCAATACGGCACCTTTTTCTTCCTTTCTTCTTTTAGTCGCTTTTTTATCCCTACTGTTGCGGTGCCGTTCAGGTGTCCGCCGAGATCTGAGACAGACACTGCGCCATTTCCTTCCTCTAAACACCAATTTCAATGTTTCGATGTTGTGCGATGTCAGTGCCGTTAAAGATGCCCAAGTGGTCTAAATTATTCCGGAATCTTCCAATACGGCACCTCCTTCTTGCTTTCCTGCTTTCACTGCCCCCTTAATCCCTTCCCTTACAGCGCTGATCAGTTGTCTGCCAATATGTGAGACAGTGTGTCATTTCCTTTCCCCAAAAACCAGTTTTCATTTTTAATGTTTCGATGCAGGCGAAACGCTAAGCCACCCGTGTCCTGTGCGATGTCAGTGCATGTTAAAGATAGCCAAGTAGTCGAAATTAATGCGGAGTCCTCCACTACGGCACATCTTTCTTTCTTTTTTCACTTTCTCCTTCATCTCTTCCCTCCCGGCGCTGTTCAGGTCCCCGCCGATATGTGACGTGGATACTGTGCCATTTCTTTTTCTCAAAAACCAATTTTCAAAATTTTCCATTTTTATTTCGCCCCGCCGCGGTGGCTCAGTGGTTAGGGCGCTCGACTGCTGATCCGGAGTTCCCGGGTTCGAACCCGACCGCGGCGGCTGCGTTTTTATGGAGGAAAAACGCTAAGGCGTCCGTGTGCTGTGGGATGTCAGTGCACGTTAAAGATCCCCAGGTGGTATAAATTCTTCCGGAGCCCTCCACTACGGCACCTCTCTCTTCCTCTCTTCTTTCACTCCCTCCTTTACCCTTCCCTTACGGCGCGGTTCAGGTGTCCAACGATATATGAGACAGATACTGTGCCATTTCCTTTCCCCAAAACCAATTATTATTATTATTATTATTATTATTATTATTATTATTATTATTATTATTATTATTATTATTATTATTTTATTTCAAACGAACACGGTCATAATAGCACCTATCGTGCCCCAGCAAAAGCTATATTCATTTATGTTTGTTTCTAGAACATAGATGGCGCTGCGTTCTACAGCTCATGGCAAGTAATTTGAAATGCATTTTATGGTAGAACGCAATTTTTGTCGTCCCGTTTGAAAATTTGCATGGTCATAATTACACGCATCGCTACACAAAGACACTTCATGACGTCAAATACCACTACGCATTCAACAGGTCCAATTTTTATTAATTTCGGTCCAACAAGCCTTCCCAGCGTGCTCTGCCTATGCTCGTGTAACAATCTAAAGACCTTAGTTCTGTTTCCTGTATCTCCACACGATTAATTTATTTGCCGACTCTGGTGTTTCGCGTTACAACGCAAACGGTCCGCAACGCCGACTCCTGTTTTTCTGCGACAAGGCCTCCTCAATGCACCCGAGAGATCAGGAAGGGGAGCAGGAAGAGCCCCAATGGTGAGAATAAAAATGAAATCGAGCTCATACTATGCGCTCAACCTGGCATCGGTCAGGATGAGCACATCCCGGAGAGGTGCGCTGTAGCGACCACAGGGTGTTGAGGTCTCGAATTAGCTTTGACTTGAAGTGGGACCGAAATAAGGCAGGGAATAAGTCCGGTAACGAGTTAGCTGTAAGAGGGAAAATAGAGGAATTCAGGATATCGCTGCAGAACAGATATTTGGTCTTAAGTGAGGAAGACTATCTTAATGTTTATACAATCAACGGTAATCTGAATACTATCATTACAGAATGCGCAGCAGAAGTAGGTAGGACGGTTGGGCAGGATACCAGCAAAATATCTCAGGAAGCGAAAGATCTGATTAAGGAACTCCAAAGCACGAGGGCGCCTAACCCTACAGGAAGGACAGAACTAGCGGAACTGTCGAAGTAAATAGACAAGCGCAAGGTAGCCGACATAAGGAAGTACAATTTGGATAGAATCGAGCGTGCTCTAAAGAACAGAAGTAGCCTAAAAGCGGTGAAGAGGAAACTACTCGTAGGTAAAAACCAGATGTATACTCTAAGAGACAAGGAGGGCAATGTGATTAGCAATGTGGATAAGATAGTGAATGTCGCCGAACAGTTGTGCACGAATCTTTATACTTGCCAATGTAATCAGAAGGTTAATAAAAGAGACAGTACAAGTACAAGTGGATTGTTCACTATCGGAAAGATCGACAAATTTTCATGAGCGCTCCAGATAGCATTAGACTCTTCCACACAGAGGAGAGGAGCATACCTCAGGGAGTGCTGCTCAGCCCTCTCTTGTTCAATATTATCCTTATACACCGAAAAATAAACTTTCCCCAAGGAGTGCGCATAACGATCTATGCAGACGACATCAGCATCTCGAGCGCGTCACGTTCACGCCATATTAACACAAGAGGCTACAGAGAGTGTTACTGCACATACCGAGGCACACGGACCCCCGAGGTCTTTGCCTCTGGCCAGCAAAAAGTGTTGCTATATCATTTACCAGAAAAACGATAGCTCGATATCCGCTCCTCCTAGGTGGACCGTCGCCATCTTATGTACGATCACAGCGATTCTTAGGTGTTGTCATAGACAGTAATCTCTCGTGGTCACCTAAGCTCAAAAAACTGCGCGAGAGGATCAGTGCGGTATCGCATGTTTTGAGATTAGAGGCGGGAACACTGTGGGACAGCAACTGCCGGTCATTGGTTCTGCTCGAAAAAACCTGCTTTGAAGGAACCTTGCGCTACTGTCTACCGGTGCTTCAAAGATTATATTCAACAAGCAAGAAAATTCTCAAAGCCATGCGAAACATCTGCTCATCGATATGCCTTAGCCTCCCAAAGGTTTCCTCTGCATCAGGAAAAGTGGCAGAAGTAGGCTGTCTCACACTATATGTGATTGCCGGCGAGGAAAGTATGCGCACCCTCCTCCGCCATGTCATTCAAGGGAAGAAAGACTTCCTACACAGTGTTCACATAACTCACAGCAACTCTGGCTTTAACTAAGGTGTGCAGCACCTTCCCCTACCCACTAATAATCAGCCACAGAATCTACTACCTCTGTTTTTTCCTTCCCGGACACTTTCGCCTCTATAGATGAAGAAGTTCATTCCAGGCGTTGATGCAAAGAGCCGCATGCCACAGGCAGCGCTACTGCAAGCTACTCTAGCCTACTTAGCCGAGGATTATAAGCAGCACACTCACGTCTTTACCATTGGTTCTTCTACTGAATAAACCCCTTCCTGTGGCATTTGTGTGCCCTAAACCAGCCATGTCTTTTTTTGCCGGCTACAGCGCAAAACGTCCTGAACGACAGCTGAGCTTCACGGCATTAAAGAAGGTGTTTCCTATATCTTGCGCCTATCCTTTAGCCAATAGGTCATCTTCACCTACTCAAAAGCGACCTACAGATACTGCCCAACATACTGAAGAACACCAATCATCAGCCCATTTCAATTTACATCGAGTATCTACATTATTTTCCAATTGAAACAGGACACTGCATATTAATTCAGTCAATACTAACAGGCTGTGGAAATTTGACCAATAAAAAAGCAAATGAAGCGGCCCGTAACGGGCACCAACATCCGCGATACTTTTGGACCTCTTTCACAAAATGTGATGCGTCCCAAACCACTAAAATATTTTCTTCAGAAGACATGTATGGGCTCTGGAGCTTGCCGGCACATCACTACAGTTTCTTTACTCAGTCGACCCATATCTGAGATCAGGACTCCGACCTAAAACTCTTTTTTTAAGCGAAATTTATTGGTGCAGGGCATCAATAATGGGCCAAGGTGTGATAAAATATGTAGCAGTGATTAAATGAATGGAAAGAGGCTAGCTGATTTGATGAAGTTCAGTAGAGAACGTTGGTACTTTCCCTGCGTCCAGGGAATGTATGAAGCAGGGTTTCTTGGTGAAAGACCCGCAACCTTCATGTGCCGGGTCCTTGTAGGCTTGAGAGCTGGGCAGTCCTAGAGTAAGTGATTACTGTCGCCTTCAATGTCCTCGTGTTTACATATCGGACACCCTGGCTGAGGAAACAAATCTCGGTACTGAGGCCACTTCCGAGTGACGGCAGGTGTGAGGCAACCCCGACCCGTATCCTCCTGAGCACAAACTCCTCTGTACGGGTAAGACCGCGGGGAAGGGTCACCGCACACGGAGGGATGAAAGCATGTTTGCGGAGCCGGAGGAGTTCTTTTCTTGATGAAAGGAAGGTAAAATTGTCCAAGTGAAGGAGCCGAGGCAGTGGTGAGTCTGGATTCGCAAGGCGGGTCGCTAAATCTGTATAGCTTTGAGAGGTCAGCAGATCTCGTGGGACCCACTCAATACGTACTGGCTGTGGGATGCGTGTCGTTAGCCGGTGTATGTCCTGACATATCATTGGACAGCGGCTAACACGTCGTAGCAACAGAAAAACTTGAAGGGCGTCAGTGCGGATGAATACGTGGGCCGCAGGAAGCATAGTTATGACGACGACGGAGCAGAGTGCTTCTTGAACAGCAATGAGCTCAGCACAAAAGGACGAAGGGGGTTTCGTAAGCTTGAAACCTAGAGGTTTGATTCAGGGCAGGTCTGCACGGGCAGTAAATAGCTGCTGTTGCTTCGCAGGCTTGTATGCTTGTGTCTACGTAGACAACAATGGATCCTTCAGGCAGGCAAGCATTTCGTTCCTCAAATTTCTGGCGAAGCAACGGTGCCGAATTAGCAGATGGCCGGCGATTATCTGTTGGCTTGTTGTCGTTCAGCTGTACAAACTTCCACGGGGAAGAACTGGCGTTGGCGGCTCAGGAATGAAGTGCCACGTTGCATAAGTCCTCACTGCATACCAGGAGCGCGATAGACTGGCCTTAAGGCTGCGGACATCACGGCGCGGCTGCACCAGGTCATCTATGGTATTGCGCTGCGCATTCTCTTGTAAAGCTAAGATCGGTGTGATGCGTGGAAGGCACGTAACGGTCTTTATAGCCTCTCTGTACACGGCTTCAAGGCGAAACCTTAGAACTCTTGTAAAATGTTAAAACTGGGGTTTTATAAACAATACGTGGCTGCAGAACTGCCCTCGCCAATTGCCGTGCAACGAACGAGCCTGCGCCACCCGTTTTAGGAGCAATTCTTCTAATTGAACCCAAAGTCTTAATAGGTTCCTTTTTTGCCTGAGGAAGCCATGCAGTCGCTGTTCCTGATTGGTCAGTCATTAAGCCAAGGATTTTTACACTCGGACTTTCCTGTAGTGGGGTGTCTGTAAGACAAAGACGGATTGGACTTGCAGCAAGCTTACGGCGTCCCCAGCGGTTGGGGACTGACGTGTATGTTTTTTATGCACGGATATCTGAAGTCCGATGGATGATGTGTAATTAAAGGCAGCATCCAAGGCAGATTGAAGGACAGCCTTCTGAGTACAGAGATCTTGTTGAGTACTCCACACCGTGATGTCGTCAGAATACTGAACAAAATTTATGTCACGGATGTCATGTAAGCGCCAAGCCAGCGGGATGAAAGCAATATTAAATAACGTCGGCGACAATACTGGTCCCTGGGGCACACTGCAGAAAGGAACAAATGATCCGACCGCTTCGCCGTTTACGCGTATTGCAAATTTTCTGGCTTCAAAAATGATACGACAAAACTACACACTCTTACAGAGGGAGATGAAGCATGTCAATGGAGTTCAGAATGGCTGCATGAGTGATGTTGTCATATGCCTTTCCAAGGTCCAGTGCTTAAACGGTACGCGCATTGCGGCTGCGTGTAGATGACAAGACTGCATATGCATAGACAGCCAACCCGTCCTCTGTACCAATATATGGACGAAAACCGATTTGTGCGGGTGATAAAAGCCGTGATGGTCAGCCACTATGACAATCGTGTTGCTAGCATTTTCTCCGCCAGCTTGCACAGGGTAGGAGTTATGGAGATAGGTCGCAAGTTTGCAAAGTCCGTCGGAGGCTTTTCTTGTTTCGGGAGGTCGCAAGTTTGCAAGGTCCGTCGGAGGCTTTCCTGGTTTCGGGATTTCACAGCGGATTTCCGGCTCTCGGGCACGACGCCATACAGCCATACTTTGTTTATGGTGTCTAGTAGTTGAGGGAGTGCGGCGCTACTCAGGACATTTACCTGAATAAAGTATTTTAGCCCACACACTTTCGTGCTCGTCAATGCCTTTCAAGACTGAAAATTTTGTGCTGTTTTTAATAGCTATAGCTAAACCATTCCCTCGAGATCGTCTGTCTTTCGCAGCAGCTTAAAAGATGTGGGGACAACTTCGGAGTCACGCACCCTTGCTTGCAAACACGTTTCTGCTATAATTAGAGCCTGAGAATTGTGTATAATAATTAGGTGCTCAATAATACCAAGTTTTTTTACTTCGCTTTTTGCATTAAGACAATATTCTTAGGTTTTGGTTTTGGTTGGTCTATTATTATTGCTGTTACTGATCTTTTTATCATTATTATTTCTTTTTATTGCTCCAGCAGGAGAAGAATGTGTGGAAGAAATGACGCCAACCTATATTTTTCCTCATCATCTGGGCACTGAAGCTGATACAGGCTGCGGTGAAAACAGGTGTGCGGCAACGATTTCGTCACGAGCAACCGGTTTGGGTAACCTTTAATTAAGCAATCGTTGTGGGCACACAAAAGCGCTACGTTGGCCAGAACACAATATCGTCAGAATATACGCCAGCTGCGTGTGCGTTCTGTAACGCGATAGGAAACCGACTTCACATGAGACAGATGGAACCAGTGTCATCTGCCGATAGAACAGAGAATGGCGATATCATCTGCCGATAGAGCAGAGTACTGGGGTAGTCTCAATTTCATTATAATGCTGTTCAACTATAGCGAGTGCTTCACCTAGATTGTTCTGCCCTTATTAAAATTGCAGTTTTTGAGTGAGAAGTGCATTTTTTGAGTGAGATGTGCAATTACTAGCAGGCTGGTTTATGAATAGTGAGTAGTAAACTTTTAACCGTTACTGTTAGTCTCAATATTTATCCACAGGCGTGTAGCCGACCATATGTAATATCCATACAGTATTTAGAACTTCAAAAACGCAGTTACCCTCGGCGCTGTGTGCCAACAAATAATGCGAATATCGCGCTAAAATAAAGCGCGTTCGTGAAGCTTACAATCAAAGCAACCCTTCCACTGCACTCATGTTCTCGAAAAAGCCAAAATGTGCTCGTTTACTACTGAAAAAATGTAATTATAAGGAGACTCTTAACCTGCCCCTTTAAGGATGCCAAGCGATGGCGTTTATGGCTCCCTTCAGCGGTTTCTCTTCGCACATAGTCAGTGCTCTTCGTTCAACTTAACAAATTTGTCACGATTATTACCACACAGTTTCCGCATTTCTGTCGTTGAACTCTTCCACCCTGCAGTTTTCGCAGATGTCGTTTCTGATACGCACACATCTATTAGTACTTACTGCACTGCACACACAATCACTCGCCACCAACAGAGCTTCCACAACGACGCAGGTTGCAGACTGAGGAAACGTTATACTGCTCGCGCGCCATCTGCAGGGTCAGCGGCATTCATCAGATCGAGAGGGTATTCCGGTGGCCTCCGCATGCCGGTGCCACTACGTCGCATTAAACCACAAAGGATAAGGCGTGAGTTTCTCGACAAAACGCCGACGGCGCCTATTCCGCTCAATGTGAGCCTTAAAGCTATCCCTTTAAAAAGTAGCGGGGTCATCCGTGCTACGCCTAGGCTACCTCAGGGCAGAAAGGCACGCGTGCTGGTGCGTGTTTTCTCAACAAAAGCGTTTTTGCGCTCACTTCTCTTCGTGCTGTGTTATCGGTTCTCTTCAACCGTAAACGTCTCACCTGTCGCTTTCGAAGTGGATCGCTTCCTCGGCGACTGGCAGCTGTACTTTCACTAGGCTTCGCCCGTGTCCACGCCTTTTTGTTAGATCGTAGCAATAGAGTCGCTGTGTAAAATTTCTAGAGGTGAGTGAGAATGGTAGATTCATCTTGATGTGCTTTATACTTTTTGATCGTTTATCGTCCCAAAGCTACTCAGGCTATGAGGGACGCCGTAGAGAAGGGCTCCTTAAACTTCGGCCACCTGTGGTTCTTTAACATGCACTAACATCGCACAGTAAACGGTCTCTAGAATTTCGCCTCCGTCGACATTCGACCGCCGCGGCCAGGATCGAACCCGCGTTGTTCAGATCAACTGCCAAGCGCCATAACTACTGAGCCACCGCGTCGGCTTACCAGACAGTGAGTCATGACTAGTGCTGAGCATCTATAAGTTCTTCTAGAGTTGTCAAGTTTCTCAGGGTGCGAGACTTCTTTAGAAGGACCTGCCTCAATAATGCCTCCTATTGTTCATGGCAGAAAATCTCAATTATTGTATGGAAATTGGAAAAAACATTTTCATAGCATTAAGGTGTCAGCTTGAGACCAATATTCGCGCTTCAGAGGATGACACGGATATGTCATTCATTAATTATTTGACCGGAAGAATTTCTTCGATCACTTCACTTGTATACTTTAGGGGCTTTTCTTACCTTTTCAAAGGTCTTTTGCCGTCAGTGAAACGAATAAAGTGCCAAGTAAAATGTTCTTGTGACATCTGCGTAACACGTCGCTGTTAAAACATGCGAAACGTTGAATAATTCCTTAAGACATGAAAGTTGCTCAATTAAGCGAATTATTCACACCAAACGCACTGTTTCCGAAAACGTCGTGATATATCGCGGAAATATCAACACACTGCATTACTGCATCACTTGGTCTCAACCGAGCGACAACCAGATATTTATTTTCAGTTTCGTGTTAGTTTTCTTTATTGAGAAAGTAATGACCGAGGAGGTTTTGCTATCGTCGGTAGAAATGTTGACTTGCCGTCTTGGATGACGCTTCGGTTATTGCGGTAAAGAGGATCAAGAGCAGTAATACGTTCCTTGTCGCCGACGTATATAAGAAAAAAAAACCATGGTCGCACAAACCTTTCACAGTGATTTCTTTCATAGAAAGTCCTAGGCGCATGTATGTGCGTCACAAGGGAGCGCTCTCTTGAGTGGCGTAGTGCCCCATAGACGGCTCGTAGACTGGAAAATGTGCTATTTTTGAAAGCGTTTTTGTTAACAATGAAGTTTGGATCAAATTTGAATGGACACTACAGTAAACCTAGATTGATGTCTTATAGTCTCCAGATAGTATATGCCCACTTTCACCGGCAACATAGAGCTTTGACAATAAAGAAAATGATGTCAGAGTGAGAGGTATGTGGCGACAGCAAATTGTAATTTTGACAGTGTCTGCACGTTACGCGCGTATCTTGAATGCTTTTGCAATAGCAATACTTGCAATAGCAATGCAATATCTGGCCGAATTCCCATCAAAATAACAGGAATGCAGCGCAGAGAGCGCCGTCCAGATAGGAGACTGTGAAGCGTCTCTCTCTTCACGAGGAGAAATTTTATCAGCAGAACGGCCTATTTGCTTTTGGTAAAATAATAGGCGATCAGTGTATAGTCGGATACAACTTAAGAACGCAGCGGCTTTTCCCCGTCAAAGGACCACCTTTCAGACAGTGGTGTCGCCCGATTCTAATGACCGCGCTATCGTGACAATATAGGAGGCGGCGCCAGAATGGAAAGAGGTTCTATCGCCGTTCATAGTGGGAAGGAATTATCCTCTTTCATCTACCACTTCCTGCTTTATCACACGAGCAGGGTCACGAGAATCGGCCGTCGCCATTGGCTGGCAGGGGGTCCTTTGAGGTGAAAAGCTGCTCTGATCGTAAGTTGAATCCGACTATAGTAACAAATGTATGGAAGGAAAAACAAAACATTAGGATATTCCATTTTCTGACGCTAAAGGAAGAGTACTTTGTGGGGCTATAAAGATGAAAGAGCTGGAAGCCTCCATTTGGAGCACGCGTAAGCTAGCGTGCTTCGGGAACTTATGATCTCGCGGAGAACAAATTTCTACACTTGTCGCACATAAATAGGCAGTCTTCACTCAGCTTTTAATAGCCCATATGAATAACATGGCCATACGTAAAAGAGGCGAGTTGCTGATTGGCGATACTCTAAAGCGTTTATTACCACTATAGATACTTCTAATAGTTCACTAAACCTGAGCAGTTTCGCCTCTCTCATTTTGATGCTTGACGAGTGCATTAACTGGCGATGCCAGCTATGTAGTCCTGTTCTTGTTTTAAAATATGCGTATTGTTTCACAAACTCATATCATGCAAGCAGGGGGCCTATACAGCAAAAACAAGAATGTATTAGACGGACAGCGGTGGGTATTGGAGTTTTCTGAAAGGTTCGCTCCCGGCCAATCATCCGGCTTCACTCAAAACTCCCGAAGTGCGAAGGAAGTCCCAAGCAGGAACGCTCAGAGACACTTGTGCTCTTTAGGGCTCGTCTGCTCGCCCCTGTCAAGGGGTAGCCTTTTTATTCAGGAGAACTAATCAGTCCTTTCGTCAAGTGGTGTGGACATTAGAAGTGTAGAATGCACCAGTTTCGTCCTCGATGCTCAAATCCACGTAGTGCGAATACCACTAGGTGTCTCTAAGGTGCCACTGCAGGTCCATACCGTTTTATTGTTTTTCAAATCAAATCAAATCAAATCAAAACAATTTATTTTCAGGACATGTCCTGCGGGGACAGAGACTAAAGGATCATACAACCTGACGAGGTCTCTGCCCTTGTTTTGTTTGTAGAGGGTAGCAAAAAGGGGCACTTGACATAGAAATTTCGGTTTTTCATTCGATATCAAAAAAAATTATTTACACTATACCTGCAAAAAAAAAACAAGCAATACTCATTCCCAGCAATTTTGGACAAAAAAATTTTTCAGCACGAAAGTGTTTATGAACGGAAGTTTTTTAGTATAATGTAAGATTTCACTAAAACAAGCAATATATCTGCACATCACCCGATGGCAGTCTTGCATTTTTTTCCTATTGATGTTTTTTCTATCGTCAAAATCGTCCCTCATTGATCTTCTCTGGCAGCTTAACTGTTAGATGAGATCACTTTAAGCACTTTAAAAAAAAAGTTTGCTACAGATCAAAATAATGTGCCAATAATTTCAATAATCGCAAAACAGTACCTTAAAGTTTTGCATTTTTCAAAACTTTTGCCCGAGTAAGCTGGAGTTGTACACATGTACAGTAGGCAAAAAATCATGCGCCCCGACAAACTTCGCAAGAATTTCAACGCATTGCAGGTATTCATTGATCACTGACGCAGCAGTACACAATGCGCATAAAAAAACGGAAAAAATTAAACCAGAAAGAGTTGATTTGATTTATTATGTTTAAAAGCCCAATGTGACTCAGGCTATGAGAACGCCTTAGTAAAAAGCTCCGGAAATTTCGACCACCTGGAGTTCTTTAACGTGCACTGACATCGCACAGCCCACGAGCCTCTAGAATTCCGCCGCCACCGAAATTCGACCACCGCAGCCAGCATCGAGCCGACGTCTTTCGGGTCAGTAGCCGAGCACCATAACCACTGAGCCACCACGGTGGGTGTCTAAATCAGAAAGAAAATGCTCGTATTAAATTAAAAACTATATGAAGCAAATTACTTACCGCCATGCCGTAGTCACAAGAAAAGTCCTATACACTCGTTTTGATTAAGCATTGCTGTCTGTCCAACTTAATGTGGTGTCCATGTTCTGACTACGAATTCCCAGCTTCGCCTCTTGGTATGCTTAAGCCCTCGCAGACCTAACTTTCACTTTCATCCGCATGCGGGAACTGTCTTCCACAGAAACCGGATATGAGCGAGCTTTCAAGTTTCTTAGTGTTAACATCACTGAACCTTTCGCTTGCTAGAACTGAATAGTCGGACACGGCATCTGCTTATACAAAAGTGAAAGATCACCGAAGACGCATCGCAGTCACCAACGAAGATTTCTTTATTTCGTTTTTATCCTACCAATGTCTCTATATTCTCGAGCCGATCGTCATAGATACCTCGTCGAAAGTATGATACTTGATCACAGAACCTGCATAGCGCTCAACACTGGGACGCAGCGATTGCAGGGTCAGGAAAGGGGGACTGACAGTATAGAAATAAATTAGGAACTAGAAAATTAGAAGCAAATAGGTTGACCTGAGCAGCATCAGTAGAGTAAAAAAGAGCGACGAATAAAACAAGTAGACAAACTGCAGCTTCACTAGGAACTGAAGCTGTGACATCCAGACTACTAGCTCTCCTGTCTACTTGCTATACAGCGGGATATTTCTTTTTGATTTGTTGCCGGTAAACACACGTTAGCAGGAGTACCTAAAACACCGAGCTTCATCTTAATGCCCATAAATAGCTATGAATACCATTACTCTTTGGGCGGGTCTACAAAACATTTTTAAATTACTCACCTCTTCTTTACACCACATCGTCTCGCCTAAGCAACTATTAGTGCGCCAGCACTAAAACCCCCATTTTCAATATCCGCAGATATTACTCTGTCCGAAGGCTCTGGCAGGTAGCAGCCCACCTGCCACCCTGGGCAAGTGGAAATCTTCCCAGAAGCTGTGGGAACCTGCCAGCACGCTTTATGACCAACTATGCAAAACACCTTAATGGCCGCGAGTGGGTTCCGAATCCCCAGCGGCGCGAACAGATCAGCTTCGCGCCTCCATTGCATTACACTACTATTTCATTGCTGGAGCTGAACATCCCGCGTGTTTAACTGCCAGTCTCTCGCGCTGTGCTTCGGGTGTCGTCGTCTTCATCAATTTTCATGCGTGCGCAATGGATACAAAACACAAGGTTATCGCATTTCCCTCCTAAGCCGCCTTGAATCGCAACTGAAGCCCAACTGAATACTGAAGTGCGAGTGCACGTAATTCGCATTTGTGCTAAACATTCTAAATCGACCGCCATTTTTTCTACTCCTTTCCGTCTGACGGGATTTTCAGTTATCTTTGTCCTTGCCAATGTGCAATGCCAATGAGTAATTACTCTCTTATTGCAAAACTACTCCACCTTTGGGGATCCCCCTAATAATCTGACCAACTGTGAAATGTGTAATCTGTCACGTAGCCGAGAGGGCCAGGTCTAGCTTTAGAGGGCAGAGATTTTGAAAATTAATAATTGCAAAACAAGTTATGGAAATATTTAAGATAATGATCCACTATGTCGATAAGTAGCAAAATCTTTCTTTTAAAGTGTTTCCGGCGATCGCATCGAACAGTTATGGCTGGCATAGAAAACCAATGTGGAACGGTTTTGACTATAGCAAAAACGTGAATAGAAAAAAAACAGAACACTTCCGTCGAGTTTTCTGTGGATATATTGATTGTAATAGTGAAATGCCACATTATATGAAAAAATTGCGTTCATAAACTGCTTATCGTTTGAAAATGCTTTTCTCCAGATCTGCTCGGTATATGAAGGATCAGCGCATCGCATGGTTGCTTTTGTCCGCAATTATTGAATCGTGTTTGGCCTGGTTAATTATGTGCTGAGCGTGGTGTTTGTCCGATTTTCTTCTTTGGCGAGAATGGCGCAAGCGGCTCGCGGTTCGCGTTCGTGCACGGTCGCATAAAAAGGCCGTTGTTGATTAGCCGAGCGCTTTTGCGCTCCAGTGCCAAGCTCGAATTGCATTTCAAATATCAAGACGCTTGCTTTCCTTCCAATAATCAGGACCCTTTAACAGGCGCAGCGCTAGCTCTGCGCAGCACGGCGAGCAGTATATTTGTTCAAGGCATGAAACGAAACCGACGACGATGATAATGGCCTATGTCATTTCTGATTTTATCACCACCATATGTGTCGCTACTTGTCGCAGTAAGAAGCACCACGCGTTGACAATACGGCGACCTAAACACTTCCGTTTGGCGGGGCCTATGTAACGCAATGCAGTCTTCCCACCTATTCTCTAGCAAGGGCTGTCGATATCTAGAAACAATAATTACGCACCTTCTTTAATCCCTGCTGCAAAGGCCGAGTAACCAGTGTGACAGTCGACCAAGATACTGGAATCGAGCCGACGCTGTTTTCAAGCCCATCTTGGGGCGTTTAGGGATATTTTTCTCGCATATATCCGCCTATCGGAGAGAAACTCGGGTCAGCTTTGGTGTCAATATCACGGCGATTTTGGTGGAAGGACGTTCAACTGAGATGGAATACAATTTCAGCTAAAGGAATCTCACAACAGGAGAAAAAATGCTACATGACAGCATGTGGTCGCCGTCGCCAAACAACGCTGAAAATGTCCATTTCAGAGCACGCCCGACATTGTACCTAAGCTAATCATAGACGCATTCTTCTTCTTACCGGCCGTCCTCGATCAACTGACACGTCTTCCCTATTTCAGTAACTAACTGAATTATTCTTTTCTATAATTTAAACTCTTAGTCGAGTGGGCGAATGCATCTTACACATTAGACTTCACATTGCTCTACAACGTTCAGGGCACCATCTGAAAGGTAAATGACTTATTATACATCAAGACAAGTATAAAAAATACAAACACATGGGATGGTCATTACTGCCCTAACGTACAATGTTAGTGAAATTATGCTTGACGAAAAACCTCCGCTGACGTGACCTGCGATTTTGCTTCCCAGCTGTGATTGCCTATCTCTGGTTGTGGTCATAACCACGAGGATTTGAGTTAAACGTCAAGCATTCTTAGGACGAGCGAAGTGCGCTAAAAAGGCGTAAGTTGGTTTTCCGCATTTATAATTACCCTTAATTAGCCGTATAATCTCGAATGCTATAGGCAAGATGGATCTGGCTTCGCGTACTTTAAAAATAAAAAAAATCTTATGTGTGCCGCACCATTAGAAGTTAATAGCTTGATAGAGGTTTTTAACGTCTAGGTTGCCTTGCCGACTGAAGAAGGAGACGCCTATCTTTGTTTTTTGATCTGCGTCGTCGGCTATTAGCACTCTAAATATGTGCAGCAGGATAAACATCCTACTCAAATCAAAGGAAGCTGTATAACGCTAACTGTGCACACATTCAGTATTTTGAGAAGCAATATCCTGGAATATGTTCAGCACTTTTCAACACGTAGGTCTTCTCTGGCTTAAGAAGGTCGCACACCACGCTGAAGAGGTCGTGTGTGGCAAATACTTCAAGGGTTTTGTTGTGAACGCTATAGAATTCAAACCATGGCATGTATTCGATAGTCGGGTGGTGTCCCCGCGTCCTCTTGCCCATCTCGTAAGGCAGCTGCTTGCCTCGGATCCCTGGCTGCACTTGTCCAGCACTGGCCAGTCGGTGCCCACTTTCCGCGTGCAAGGCTGGCATGCCTTGGTGGGGTCGTTGCCCGAAAGCATGCAGGCGATGAAATGTAGCAGCTGCGTGGGAGGGTGGACGTATTTGACTGCACACGTCTGGACTTCGTCGACGTAGCATTCCTCGGGGCCGTGCTGACACGTGAAAATGACGGTACCGTTGACGGCTTTCATGTGGGCATTGCCGAACGGCAAGAGGTCGAGGGTGTTGTAGTCTTCCAGCCTGTCATAAGTGGGATGCAGTTGATTCAGGATGAAACTGTGAGAACCCTCGCAGAGGCCTTCGTAAAAAAAAGAGTTGTTTTGACAAGAGCTCCTCCTCCTGTTGACGCATCGAGAGGCTTCGGCGGGGAGAATGCGCAAGCGAGGACGACGGCTGCAGAGATGACCGAGAGACACTAGGACTGCATTTCTGCTGTGTTGAGAACCCTGCTGAGCACGAACTTTGACTTGGTGACCGTGCGTTCCGAATGCTCACGGATGACCTGAAATGCTTTGCTCAGCTTGGGTGATTAAGACGCTGGCTTTCTGTGCTGATGCTGAAGGCGGATACGTTGTCAGGCCGTCTTGTCTGGATAAGATGGAGCGCTCTCCCATTAGAAAACAGGCTTCGGACCACTTATCTTCTTTGCGTTACATGCTGAGAATTTTGGTTACTCCCTATCTATTTCTTCAATTCTATTTTGTTTCTTGCACATAATCACATCATCATATTCTGCGGCACTTAAGCACCTTTCCACTTGTATGTGGCTCAGGCGGCCTTTGATGTTTGGCTTTGGAAGAGCACAGTGTGACAGATGATCTTATACATACGTAAAATATTCTACAAGTAGTTTTATGCTCCGATTAAGTGCAATAAAAATAGTAATTGGTTTTTGGGGAAGGAAATGGCGCAGATTATGTCTCATATATCGTTGGACGCTTGAAACGCGCCGTAAGGGAAGGGATAAAGGAGGGAGTGAAAGAAGAAAGGAAGGAAGAAGTGCCCGTAGTATAGGGCTCCGGAATAATTTTGATCACCTGGGGATCTTTAACGTGCACTGACATCGTACAGCACACGGGCGCCTTAGCGTTTTGCCTCCATAAAAACGCATCTGTATCCAAGAGAATGTACTATCATTTTTTTTTAGTCTGAAACGGCACCAAACTTTTAATGTTAAAGAGTAAACATGCAACAGATCTTAGTTTGGAGCGTACATCCTCCCGATGATTATGCCACGGCAAGTCACTATCGATATGAATGCCGAGATACTTAATTGAGTTTGTATTTTCGACAGGAGTACACTTACAGGATAAGGAGTTTTGGGTATGAAGATGCACTGGAATTAACGCGGTTTCAATCTTAAGGGGTTTTGAACCATATATTTTATGTATTGTTTTGATTGACGGTAAGTTTGTTTTTAAAAACCTAAACCATAGCTCCGTGCTCCAATTGCTGCAGATATTCAACAGCCATTTTGTAATTAACATTCTTTTGTTAGAAGGACGATATCGTCCGCATACTGATACACTTTAACTTTTGGGATTACTGAAATTAATTCGTTCACAAACATGTGAAAGGGAAGAGGCGATAAAATTGACCCTTGAGGTACTCCAGCAGGAAGGGATAATTTGCTGCTATAGTATTTGGCTCCTATAACAATCATTTGGGACCTGCAAGTGAGAGAGTTTTGAAGTAGAGTATAGAAGGGGCCAGTAAGATATAATTTGCGAAGTTATATGTCATGGCAAACTGAATCAAAGGCTTTGGATACGTTCGAGAAACAAAGCACAGCTAAAGAGATTGTGCTCAGAAGCAGAATAGAAATCGTCTGCAAATTCTTTCAGGAGTGAGATTTTATCCTGGCCTTGCACGAAACCAAATTTTCGGCAAGATAAAATGAAAGTAGTCGTAACCTCAAGGAAATACTTTTCCATAACCTGAGATAATGGGGGAAAAATGGATATAGGCAAGTAGTTTTCAATATTAGACTTCTTTCCTGCCTTATGGAGTGGTCTAACTAAAGCAGTTTTTAGATGTTGTGGCACAAATCGGGAACCTAGAAACCCATTTAACATGAAAAGCACAATATCTGAAAGCGGCTCAAAAATTTCGTCTCAGCAAAGCTTACAGGTATTCCATATACTCAAGTTACTGGAAAGAAGGAAATGCAAATGAAACTGGAAATTATTCGGGCATGATGAGATTTCGAAAGCCACGGTAAAAATTCAAATGCTCTCAACGAATCACCAAGCGTCACATCCTTCCGAGGCTCCGATAGCGCCTCGGTTGAAGCCGGGCTCAAGAAATTATTGAACAAGTCAGCTGTTTCGACAAGGATTGCGGGAAAATGTTCAATCACAGATTTTGCGCTTTCGGATCTCCCTCCCAGATGGTTTATCAGCGACCAAGGTTTGCTTGCACTTTTGGACGATTGATTGAAGTTTTGTAAAAAAAAGCGACGTTTTGCAGTGCGGAGAAGAGAAACTACTTTATTTCTTGCAATCTTATGTTTTAATTGGCGGTCTTTTTTGTTGGGGGTGCGTTTACTTTTTTTACAAAGCCAGCCTCTGTGAGATATGGCTTGCATAAATCGGAATTGATCCACCGGTAGCTTTTCCTGCACTTTTTATTCCTGGTAAATGTCCAGGGCAGTTCGAAATGTGCTAGTGGCTAACAAAAGCTATCGTACACTTGGTCTGGGGGCCTACCGTCAATCAACGAAGACCAGGTGAAATTCACAATGAAACTGTCACGTTTATTTTGATGCACAAAGTTAATCTGAAATTCTGACGTGGTTCTGACCTTATCACTTGAATGCTGCGTGCCAACGAACGATACACTTCGGGATACGCTGAGACAGCATAGTGGTCAGATAATCTTTGAGTGATAACACAAGAAGTTAGCGAATGGTTAGGCGCTCGAACCGCTATATGGTCTAAGCAAGGTGTCACAAAACGGCCCTTCAAAATTTCCTCTCATCTCGGGGCAATCACTGTTGACGTGAAACGATAATATGGTAAAGCGGACAAATAATCTGATACTAAGGTGTTCGTTGGACATAGGATGTTAATATTGATATCCCCTGCCAGATATTCTTGATGCACTGATGACCAGGTCTTCAATGCTTCTTTCAGTTCCAACAAAAAACGAGTAGCACAATTTCTTGCGGGCCGGTAGACCGCTAACCATAACAGTTCATAATTTACACAATAAACCTTTACGGCGAGGCATTCCGCATGCCTGAAAGTAAAGTCTACCAGCGATGTGTCATATCTTGAATTTACAAATATAGCAATGCCGCCGCCTCTACGGTTAGTCCATTTTATGCTGCAACACCTGTATCCATTTAACGAGAATATATGTAGGAAATTTTCTGACACGTTGATTTCTGTGACCACAAATGCATCTACAAAATCAAGCAGATTCAGCTAGCGCTTTAATTTCTCCCTGTATTTACGTAGACTCCTAATGTTTATGTTCACAAGTGTAAAATCGCGGTGTGACGTGCATATAAACGATTTCTTGAAAGAGGTGTAATCAGATAACTCACTGAAAGTATCTGCCATTCTGCCTAAGCAATTCTGTTATTATCAACTTTGAGTTTTTTTTTTCCGTAGATTTTTCCTCCTTTCAACCAGGAGTACTTGAATTCATTTTTTTCGCTGCCATGCGCGTGCGCCAGAACAGGTCCCGATTTTTTTATTATTCGATAAGTGTGCCATGAGGCATAAATTGAAAAAGGAAAGGGGGGAAGGAATTCACGGGATTGAAAGTTAAAAGAAGGAGTGAAGAACCGTTGCGCTGAGGTAGTCGCACAGGTTGCTAATAAAACGGTTGTCCATAGTCCACTTCACGTAAGTCACTTTCGCGGTTCCACCGCAGGCCCACCTCCCTGAGGAGCCGTTTTCTGATAGCAGCCGTCGCTGGGCACGTCCATAACAAGTGCCGCACATCACAAATGTCCGGTGCAGCGCTACAGTGGGGGCACCTGTCAGGTGCTGGCAGATCTTTGGCACGCCACCGATGACGGACAGATGGTGTCAGAGCCGCCCCTGTCCGAATCCGGCGCACGGATACCTCCTCCTGCCGAGTAAGACTACGGGGGAGAGGGTGCGAACACGGAGGAATTAGAGCGCGTGTTCGCTGGCGCAAAATTTCGGAATCGGAAGCATGGGACAGGAACGGATCAGGGGGAAGAGGGGAAGGTGGCGGATCGTCTAATGTATGAAGATGAGTCATAGCATCCGCTTGAATGTTATGTGGATCCTGGGCATGGCCGCGAATCCAGTTTATGCGCACAGGACATGGATACTTTGCGCAGAGCACATGAATTGATTGTGAAATCTGGAACGTTCGTCGAACAACCTTAAGCTGTTTAAGGGCGGCGCGGGAGTCGGCGTAAATATGAACTGTATTGAATGTTGGAACGAGAGGAAGGGAAGCAATGCATTAAAAATGGCTTGAAGTTCGATTGTAAGGGGAGTGCACGTATCCGCAGTATACGTCGCGCGAGAGTAGAGATGCGGATGAGATGGACTATACACAGCAGTAACTCCCCTCTCTGCAGAATGTGATGCATCCGTATATAATATGCACCCTTCAGGCAGATACGCTGCTGATACCGACGGGGGAACAGTGGGGCGATTGTCAGTGAGCTGGCAATAGGACCGCGGTGGAAGTGTCTTTAAACGATGAAGTTTGAGAGACTGTTTTCGAGCTCTATTTGCCACCCGTTGGTCGATGATTTCACTGAGTGTATTAAGTTGTGCGAACTCCTGTAGCACAGGTATGGGTGCTAAACGAGGCAGATATGTTATGACGCGCATAGCCTCACGATTGATAGCATCAAGGGTGTCCCACTGTCTGCGGGTGAGACGTTGAAATTGTGCCTGATATACTATCCGTGGCTGAAGGATAGAGCGCACAAGCTGGCGGGCCGTATGAGCACGTGCGCCACCAGAGGGCATAGCTATGCGACGAATTAGACCTAGAGTAGCGTGAGCCGATTTACGGGTGGCTGCCAGTTACGTGGGGCCAGTCCCAGATGTATGGAGGAGAAGACCAAGAATACGAACAGCTTCTACCTAAGGAATCAGAGAATTATGTACCGTAAAATTTGAAGGGGGAGCTTTCCGTAAGCCGGCTTTATTTCCAATTCGAATGAAACATGATTTAGTAGGAGAGAGTGTTAGACCCAGAGGTGGGAGGCGAGATGTCAATACATCCAGCGCGTGTTGAACGACCGACTGATGAATAGACGCATCTGGATGACAGTACCACAAGGTTATATCATCGGCATACGCATGCACGCGGATAGAAGGAATGGACTCTAGGGCTCGAACAAGAGGAATTAAAGCCACATTAAATAATGTGGGGGCGAGAAAGGAGCCCTGCGGCACTCCTCTATTGGAAGTGAAGTTACCAAAGGGCTTTCCGTGGACACGCACGCTGAAGGTTCTATTTGCTAAAAAGGCGTGAATAGAGAGGAGGAACCGGTGAGGGAGACCAAGAGTTTGAAGGGAGGCAAGAATGGCAGAGTGAAGTATGTTACCATATGCCTTTGTTATGTCTGTAGCGATTACGGTTCGTACAAGGTGACTCTGCTGGAGAGTGGTCAAGCACGTCAGCAGCCAAAGTAGCAAGTCCGTCCTCCGTTTCAATTTGTGGGCGGAAACAAATTTGGGAATCTGGGTAACAATCATGGGATTCCAGCCACCACGACAATTGGGACAATTGGGAGGGAGGTCCCGATGCATCTTGGTTAGATTGTCGTTGAAGAAAAGGTTCAGGTCTGAAGCAGTCACACAAAACTGTCGCAGTTTCTTACGCGCCTCAAAGCACTCCTCTTTCTGATACTGTTCAGAAAAGGATAAGCACAGTTCGGTTTTCTTTTTTGCTAGGCAGCCGATGGGCTGCTTGAATGTCTAAGATCGAAAAGTTCAACTCAAGCTTATTCGCGAGGTCAACCAGTTTTTCCTTCAAGTTCTCATTTTCTTCTTGTTGCAGTCATTCAATCTCCAGATTACACATTTTGTTATGTTGCTCATTTTCGTTTTGAACTTCAGGTAGAGCTTGTAGTTCCTCTGCCTATGCTTGCACCGTTGCTTTCAATGCACCCATTTCCACCTCGTACGCTGCAGCAAGTTCTGTGCTAGCTTTCACCTGCTCAAGTGCCGAGTCATATTGGTTTGACATAAACGTGACTGATTCTTCAAGTTCTCTGACAGTTTTAGACAGCTTCGTGAATTCTGCCTTCAGCAGCAAGAGCGAGTCAACTTTCTGGCGCAAGACTGGTAGTGATGCTAGGCTAGCTTTAAACTCTCGGATTTCACGCAGCAGTATCTGTGCAGATTCACTCATTTTCCCTGCAGGAGCCGCTTCTGACTGAGAAAAGGCGCGGTTTTTTCAGTTCCACACGTTTTACAAATCCATGAGTCCTTTTTCGCTCGTCCCATGCCCATGTATTCAATACTAACACCGGAACATGCTTGTCCTAGGTGGTGGCTGAGTTTACACTCGAAACAACACAGATACCGTCCATCGTCCGGTAGAACTTCATGTCATGCAATGTAATCGGTAGTCTTCAAAATCTGACATAGTTCGAGCCAAGCACGCTGCAGTCAGCGGCAACAGAACCGATAAGCAAAGGTAAATTAGAGTCCAGTACCTGATAGAATGCAGAGCATTAGTATAATAATAATAATAATAATAATAATAATAATAATAATAATAATAATAATAATAATAATAATAATAATAATAATAATAATAACTCATTTTGTCACTGTCGGTAGCAAATACAGGAGAGACAGGCCGGTCTAAGCCTTTAGATGGCTTGCAGGACCATGCATAAAAAATACATAGTGACAGAAAAGCATGACTTATGCGTACATAGACGAAGAAAGCAAAATAACAATAAACATGAAAAAGAGCACACTAAAAATTAGTCAATTAATTCAAAACAAAACTGAAAAGAGCATACAGGCGCAAAGTCTAACAAGGCGAAACAGATTGAACTAATCCTAAAACTAATTTTTCCTTTCATTCTTCATTAAGTCTCTCAGTTTGCCTCTAAAGCTGGCCGTAAAGATTTCATCTGGCAGTTTGTTGCGGGTAGCCGGAACGAAAGCGCAACGCCTGCCCGCACCATACCTCATGTTTGACCGAGGAACAATGTAGCGGTTATGTTTTCTAAGTTGTCTCGTCGGGCTATGTTTCCTGTTTAAATTCTCTGTTCCAATAATGCTTAAGGGCAACATTATCAATGAATACGGATTTGAAGTTTGGGAGCTCTAGTTCACGGATGATATTTTCAGCTGACAAAATGGGTGCGTTGTACGCAACGTTTTTAAGAATATTATTTAAAATGCTGTCGATCCTGCATACCCATCCTGCCAACCCAAGATGTTAATACCGTATCTTAATACACTGTACGCCAAAGCATGCACAATCGTTTGTTTACAGATAAAGACACAGAACATTTGATAATAAACAACAAGCATGCCACTGACCTCAATTTACAACAAACATTAGATAAATGGTAGCGCCAGGTTAAGTTACTTTCGAAGGACACTCCTAGATACTTAACGCATTTTGCATATTCAATAGGTGAACACTTAAAGAAACACAGTTTGAAATATGCAAGTAAATAGGAATGTTAATAACAGTTGTCTTCAGTGCAGAACGAAAACAGACGAGCCGTGTTTTTTTGGGCGTTGACAACAATTTCATTGTCAGCAAACAAGCTCATTGGATTGTAAATGTCATTTTGTAAAAAATCAGAGGCCAATTCGTAGAAAAAATGAGTTGCCAGTAACGCTGTGTCATCTGCATATTGGAACACTAAACAA
This sequence comes from Amblyomma americanum, assembly GCA_030143305.2. NCBI lineage: Eukaryota > Metazoa > Arthropoda > Arachnida > Ixodida > Ixodidae > Amblyomma > Amblyomma americanum. The sequence goes on along the minus strand of JARKHS020035992.1, from coordinate 28,844 downwards.
TTGGAAATAGCCAAAGGGAAGTCATTCACAAAAATATTAAACAACAATGGACGATAAAATAGACCCCTGATGTAAACCCGCGTTCAGCGTCAATTTGCAACTGAAAACGCCCTATTTACCGCTAGCGACCACTTGATAACGATTGCTGAAGTAGTCTTCGAGAATGTGGTGAAAAGGCTCACGGAATCCTGACAAATACAGCTTGCCTAACAAGATTTGATGGTTCAGGGAGTAAAATGCTTTCGCAACATCTAAGAAGAGAGCACATGTGAAAAGATTCTGATGATACGCTGAAAACATTTCATCCGAAAATTGTTCAAGGAGGGCAACAGTACCACGCCCAGACACAAAGCCCAGCTGGCGATCATTCAGGAAAGAAAATTTATTAAGGAAAGAAGACATAGAGATAAAAAGAAATGTTTCCAAGACCTGGGCAATAATAGGTCGGATAGAAATTGGCGCGGTAGTTTTCAATCTTATCTTTATATCCTGACTTTTGTACGGGCAAAACAACTGCAGTGTTCAGGCGTTCAGGAATTTCATCGCCCTCCAGAAAACCATTCAGTATGCAAAGAGAATATCTGCCAGAACATTAAAATTTTTGCGAAGGATGTGCAATGGTATCCCACTATATCCAGTAGGCTTGTTAGGGCGGAAACTGAAAACAATCCCTTCCAGATCACATCTCAGGATCCTAGGAAAAAAAGCGGACGCAGGTATGGACTGCTTTAACGAACTAGAGCTAGTAGCTGGAGTAACAGCACTTTTCGACAATTTTACAAAGCGTCTGTTGAACGCATCAGCTAGTGCTGGCGGAGGCTGACTAAAAGAATCGAAAACAACATTTATTACAATTCATACCTTTGAGTATGAATAATAATAATAGTAATAATTTTATTGCCGCAACATATTGTGATATATACAGACTTGGGCCTGTAAAGTCAAGAGGAGGCTTGCAGGATTAAGCGCGGGAATATCGACGAGGGAAAAGTAAAGGAAATAAAAATATCATGAAATTGTACACACACTGAAACACAAGTTGTAAAGAAAATACGCAGTGTAAAAGAAAAAAAGACTTTGGAAATCACGTGTTGTCTGCATCAGTTGGCCTTAAACTATCACAGATTTTGACATCCGTTTTAAGTAGCCGACAATACATGATCATGAAGACTACGAAATATTGTGGGGACATATGCGCCTGGTCTTGATTTGCAGTATCTGGTTGAGTATTGAAGAAGTATGTGGCGCTAACCTTTACGTAGGGTTCTGGGAGCAACTGATTTAGTGTTGAAGGCAGGATTCCAAAAGTGTCAGAGTATAACTGTTGGTTCATATAAACTTTCAAAGGATGAAGAGCAAGCAAGTTAAACAAGTTTACTTGAGAAGGAAAGGAATATTCATTGTCGGTACTTTTCAACATGCTTTTTAGGAAGAGCGTCTACATGATCATGTCACCGTTGCAAATGGTAATAATAGAATAACATTGTTTTGCTTCTGAGGAAACTAAAAGTGCGGTCGCTGCCTGACTCTCGGTGGAACTAGAATCGCGTCGTGAGGGGAGGGATGTAGGAGGTATTGAAGTGAATTTCAGATTTCGTTTTGCAAGAGGGCGACCGCCTGTTTTAACTTGAGATTGCTGGTCGGCTTTCGGTGTTCAACATTTGGCTTCCTTTTTGTTCCTGACTACCAAGATTTCGATTAACTTAACTTCTTCGCCAGAGGCATTCCTGAGTATCCGTTGCAATTCTGATTAGATGGCATTACTGGGCTATCGTTGCGTTGGCTGTACCGAGTGGAGTGGCGTCAACGTACCTTCCAATCATGTGGCACTCATACATAAGGGAAGCTTTTGTAACGTGAGTCCAGAATATGACTACAGTCTTTCAATTGTGGCATCCATAACGATGCAGTTTGCATCGTGCCTCGCCGACGGGTGGTTGCCACTCCAGCACTTTAGGTGGCGCCTAGTAGTAATTTATGCGGGTAGCAGCGTTAACTGGCACACTTAATGGTGTAAATTAGTGCAACGATGGATGCACCAGGTAGGCTTTACTTACTTTATTGCGCCTTGGTCTTTGCTGTAGCACTGGGAGTAGCTCATCTGTCAAAAGAAAATCTGAACGACGTCATCGCGCCAGTGTCATGCTAAAATATTATGCTATATGAAAACGGACTATTCTCGTGTTCGTAAAAAGGCGAATTTGGCACCTGTGGCCGTTTAAAAATGCGGTCTTGAGAGAGGACTTGCAACGAAGAGGAGATGGGGCGCGTACGATGCTCGGTTACATTTTATATCTTAGGACACACTCAAGTGACACTATGTGGGAATTGTTTCGTAATGTTGCGCATGTCACTTTGGCTACGAATAGCAAGGAATACGGTAGCTTCTTCGAAGGTTTACCCACACGACCGCTCACTACGTACTAGTAAGAGAGCTATATTTTACGTTTACAAGGGTAGGAAGCTGTTCGCTGGCGCTACTGATTGGCGTTAAAAATGTTGCACTGAAATAACGGCGGTAGACTGTAACCCACTGACACAGGGCTAAATTTTAAGACGGAACAACTGTTCTTCTGAGTTTAATGTTACCTTTTGCGCTGATCAGTACATAGCCGCACATAACACCATAAAAATCATGCCCAGCGTTGCTAGAAAGCTACGCAGTCGCTGCTGCTGCTGTTGCTGACTAGAACAAAGGAAAGGAAAGTGCACGGGTCTGCCTACTGGCTCAAGCCGAACCACGCTCGCTGCCGAGTGCTGAAAGCAGGAATTATAAAGGATAGGTGAGCAAATATAGAAAAGGCGCGCGCTGTTTTACCCCGGGCCGATACCAGAGGCAGTGCAGTACCGGGCCGGGCCGTCAGAGTGCGCTTCAAGCCCTCCGCCATATCCCAAAAATCAGTTTAATATCTTGGGAGCAAGTACCGGCAGCAGATATTAAATCAGGTAATCAGGTACTGCAGGTATCAGATATCAGGGTCTGCTACGCATTCGGAACCCTTACAGCTGTGTCGTACCGAAAACTGCGGCGTCACACACTAAGCTTGCAAGGATAGCAAGGTGGAGCCTATGAGTAAAATTTAGGTCGCTGACCACCGATTTGTACACCAGCCGCAACGTATATACCTGCCCTTTACTCGTTCGCTCAATAGCCGCCGCGTCACACAGCTGACAAGATAGAATTCTTGAGAGCGCAAAGTTTTGCCAAGGTCTCGAAGAAAACATTGTCCGATGGCCTAGTGGTCGAAAATAATAAAAAGGAAAATGAAAATTGGTTTCTAAATGACGCAGTAACTCACAAATCTCGATGTACACCCGAAGCGCGCGTGATGAAAGGGATTATTGATGGACTGAGAGAAGCGAAGAAAAAGGACCTCACGGAATACCGGATCGTGATGAGTAGTTGCTGCCATAGATGGCGCTGTGATCAAGTCGGTAGCAGAGCCCAAGAAATCTCTAATAAAACTCATGAGTAAGAGCTAACGCGCTTACTTATAGCGAATGTCCGGACCCCGTAGAGTATCTGATACGGGTCCAATTGGACTTATTTTTGGAAATGTGGCGGAGAGTTTGAAGGATGCTTCACTCCCGCCACCGGTTGGCCCGGTATTGCACTACCTCCGGGATCGGCCTTGTCTTTAGCGCGTCTTCACTATCATGTCTTTCTATCCCATCTTCCAACACTCCTACTATCTGCACGTGGTAGCGATTGTGGCTCGGCTTGAGCCAGTGAGCAGGCCTGTGCACTTTCCTTTTCTTTCTTCGTGGCAACAACAGACAAACTAACGCTCTTCAAACCAATAAATGTGCGAAAGCACATGTTTACCCTAGTTGGCTCATGCTTTTGCTTTGCTGGCTCGTCGGCACGTATGCCGGCATGTCAGACTGAGGTTGAGCTGTGATCGAGGTTAAGATGATCTGCTATGTTTGCGCCGCAGATCGAAGCTGGTGAAAACGACTGAGTACAATGAAATTTAACCGTGGCCAATCGCCCGCCGTGGGGATCTGCTACTAATCCTGAGGTCATCATCATCATAATGAGGCTGGATCGGCTGCGGCGATAGCATAGTGCTCGCGTGCAATGCACAGCCCAACTTATCTGTACAAGCCGCCACGGTAGTCTTCGGCGGGCGCTCGAAGCGAGCGGAGGTGTTTTTTAGCTCTCTGCTCCTTCGGACGCTGGGCCTAAGGCTTCGCGGCGCTGCAGGGTCTCCCCATGGAGGCCACAGACACCGTGAACGAGCGAAGGCCTGTGTTCGGCGGTGACAATGAGCAACGCAGGGCAGGCCGCTCACGCTCACGATCACGGAGACGAACGCCATCCAGAGCAAGGTCGTCCAGCACCATTCGGCGAATGCAGTCCGAGATCGCTGATCTGCGGGACACGGTGAGGTGCCTGACGGCGGCGCTCATCACCACCTCGGAGAACCTCGAGTCCGTCATCGGGACCTTGGACGTGTCGGCGGCGGACCCACGCGTTCTAGCCTTGAGGGACGCCATGGCGCTCGCTCACCAGACGCAGAACTCCATGGCGGCTCCCTCACCGCCATTTCTCGCCACCCCTGCGCTTCCTGCCGCCATTGATATACCTGGGCAACCGCCTGTGATGCCCTCTCTCCCTGATGCTGCTGCTGCGGACTCACCGCGGACACCTGCCGCCGAGGAGAGCATGTGCAACCCGATGGACGAGTATGTTCTTAGGAAACAGCGACGCTCAACGGGGTCCGAGGATGAGAGGGACTCGGAAACCAAAAGGGACATCGCGGTGGCCAAGCGGGGAGCTCGAGCCCCCCCCCCCCCCCGGTCCCCATCGTCAACGTTCCCTCTAACTTCACACTCGAAGGAACAGGGCCTGCCCAGCACGAGCCTCATGGAGCCCACCTCCAGCCTGCTGCTAATGCTGCTCCTATTGCTGGTGGGGCGACGGCGTCCGGAAGAAAACCGGGTGTGACCTCACCAAATCCCGCCGCACAAGATCAGGCTGCGGCTGGGGCCTCGTCTGCTGGCAGCGAAGCGCGCCCAACTCCGCGGCGCACCGCAGCAATGCGCCGCAGACAGCGGCGACGCTGATGCTGGGGCCAGCCTGGTCCCGTGGCGCACCATCACTACCAAGGCGCCGCGGCGTTGGAGAGGTGCCCTGGAGCGAGCCGCGGCTGCCGTGGAGGTCCCGTGCAGCCTGGTAGGGACGGTGTTGTTTTGTCCGGCGAACCGGGGCACCGCCTTCACCAGGGAACAGGGCTGGGGGTTGGCCGAGGAGATCGGATCCCGCCCGGGAGTCCTCGCCGTCCGGGTAAACATGCGGCGGAATGTGGTGGCAGTGGACGCGGGGAGCAGCGATGCTCTCCAGGCCCTGCTAGCCACAGCCGTCATCCGCGGCGTGCCGGTCTGCGCCAAGGAGCCTCCTCCTCGGAACCAAAGCTCCGGCCTGGTCTTCGGTGTGGACGGGCGCAGGACGGTGGAGGATCTGCTAGCGGCGGCGAAGTCAACAGTGCCGAAGGTGTCGGCGTCAATGTCGGGCAGCGCACTCGTTCTCTGTTTTGCGGCGCCGACACCACCGGCGTTCATCACCATATTCCAGCGCAGGCTCGCGGTCCGTCCCTGCCGTCCCCGACCTCTCCACTGTGCCAAGTGCGCCAGCCTGGGGCATGCCACTGAGGTGTGTCGTGCTCCTGCCCGATGCATGCCCTGCGGCGGGCCGCACGAGCCTGGTACCTGCGCGAGCAAGCCCCGCTGCATTAACGGCGGGGGGCGGCACGCAGCCATTGACCCAGCGTGCCCGCACTGGCAGCGAGAGCGTCACGTGGCCACTTTAATGGCCACATCCATGGCACCGATGTCCAGGCAGGCTGTCCGAGCCGTCGTCCTGGCTGAAACAGTGGCCCCAGCCCAACATCAGCAGACGCCGCACGCGCTTTCTTATGCGCAGGCCGTCAGGGGAACACCCCAGCAGCAGCAGCCACCGAAGCAATGACAGCGCCGGCAGCGGCAGCGGCGATCCGGCTGCCCGGCGTCCCATACAGCGCGGCCCGAGCCTGCTGCCGCTTCTCATGGTCAGCCCCCTAACACACGAAACGCGGAGATCGCGCGCCTAAAGCTGACGTTGCGCGCCCTCAGCGCACTTTTCCCGGAAGGCTCCGATGGACACCGGGCTTGCTTAGAAGCTGCGGGTGCTCCCGCACAGATAAGCCAGCATGATGGCGAGCCGCCGGACTCCCCCCCCCCCCCCCCCCCCCGCATACCATCCGACCTGCAGGGGAACGTGCGCTCACTTGTCCCGCGGTACGCCGAAATGCGAGTTCGCATCGCACAGGATTCACCGGAAGTTATCGCGCTGCAGGAGACGTACGTACTTTCACATGACGGGGAGCCCCAGATGCGGCTACCTTGCTACATTGGCTACCACTCAGCCTCCATGTGCGAGGAACTCACCTGTGCCGCAGTGCCCTGTTGTGACACATCTCATCGCCCCGGGAAATCAAGGTGCGCAATAAATCTGCGGCAGGACGTCCAGCTCATCCTCGTCGGCTCGGCGGCGGCGACATCTGACACCCAGGAGTGCGTGGTGTTAACACGTCGGTGGCCAGTCTTTATGTTCGTCCAGCTGTCGCGTGGAAGGCGGTGTGTTTTCGTGCTGTGCCCCGCGCCAAATCATCTGTGGTGATTTTAATGCCCACCATAGTGCGTGGGGCAGTGCGCGCCACTCCGCGCATGGAGACGACCTGCACGACGCAGCAACGCCGCTGGGACTCAACCCGTTGAATACCGGTGAGCCCACCTTTCGACGACGCGGAACAACCGGCTCCTGCAACGACGTTGCCTTCGCATCCAGAGGCATCGAGGTGACATGGCGCCGATCACCATCTCTCTGGGGCTCGGATCATTACTCCATCCTAATCGAACCCACTGCGTTGGGGCCGCGCCCCAAACGCGCCTACTCCATTACCAACTGGAGTGCGTTCAGGCGGGCGGTCGACGAGGCGGCGGCCACTGGCGCAGATTTCTTTTCAAGTCAAGTCCGAAGCGCTCTCGCAGCCACCCAACGAGCAGAGATAAGGGCAGGGCAGCCCACACCTGATATGAAGCTGCTCAATATGCGCGGGGCGGCGGGCGCGGCGGACTGGCGGGGCCGCCCACTGGACTGTCTGCAGCAGATTGACCGCGGCGGTGCGCCGCCGCGACAGCAAGCTGTGCCGCCGGCGGTGGGCTTCGCTGTGCCGAGAGATGGAAGAGGGTGTCGGCTCGCAGAGGCTGTTTGGCACCCTGCGGCGCGTCACCGAGCCGCGGACGGCTGACGCTGACCGCCTTCGCGGTCTTCGGTGGGCTCAGGTTTGGGGGGTTGGCGGAGCGGTTCGCCGATCGATTCGCGCCACCCGGCCCCACGGGCACAGATGACATGGCTGCTCCTGGGGACCCCTGGTGTGACGCCGGTCCCTCGCCCGTCGCCTCGGAGAGTCCGTGTGGTGCGCCGTTCGCCGCGACGATGCTGGGCGGTACGCTGCGGCGCTGCCGCCGCCGCTCGGCGCCGGACCGGGCGGGGTGGCGTGCCACATGCTGCGAGGCTTGGGTGCGCAGCGGCGGCGGATCCTCCTGCAGCGGATCGGCCTGGTGTGGGGGCACGGAGAGCTGCCGGAGTGTTGGCGAGCCGCGGTCGTTTGTCCCGTCCTAGGGGCGGGGCGCCCGCCTGCGAAGCTGGGCGGATGCCGGCTGGTGGCATTGGCATCGGCGGCAGGCGGGCTCGTGGAGCCTGTGGCGTTGCGGCGTCTGAACGAGCGGACTGCGGAAGCTGATTTCTTTTACGAGCGGCAGACAGGTTTCCGTGGGGTGCGGTACGCGGCTGGTTCTGTATTTGACGTTGTGTCGGCGCTGGAGCGTGCCAAGGCCGCGGGTCGGGTTGCGCTGCTTCTGCTGTTGGACGTCTCGGGCGTTTCACCGCGCACGAATTCTCGCGATACATTCATCGCTTCCTCAGCGGGCGCACCATGCGCGTACGAGTAGGTGGTAAGCTCTCCAAGCCTCGCCCGGTGGACGTGGGTGTGCCGCAGGGCTCTGTCTTATCACCATTTCTGTTTAATGTGGCCATGTCTGTGGTAACGGCCTCCCTCCCCGCGAGCGGCCGACACCATGTGTACATGTCCATATATGCAGACGACATAGCTCTGTGGTGCCGGGGACCACCGGGCGAGGCGTTCCGCGTGCGGGGGTGCCTTCAGGGAGCCCTGACCGCAATCGATGCCAGCTTGCGCGTCCTTGGTCTGTCGCTGAGCGCGAACAAATCGGTGGCCATGGCCTGCGTTTCGCGCTCGCGCGCGCACCTTGCGCCACTGTCACTGGACGGGACTCCGATTGCTTGGCGTAAATCGTTCCGACACCTTGGCTTGGACATAGACTGGCGCTTTCCTTCCGCCCCGCGGCGACCAAGACCTGTCTGCAGATGAAGAGGTTCACCGCCGCCGTGCACAAGCTCACTGCTCGAGGCAAGGGCATCTCGCAGCAAGCTTCGCTGCGGCTATACAATGCCGCAGCTTTGGGGGCGGTGCTCTATTTGCTGCCTCTCGTCACGGTGCGCAAGCCGTGCTGGAAGAAACTCGAGCTCCAGCACCGCAAGTTCCTGCGTGTCTGCCTAGGCCTGCCCAAAACTCGCAGTGCGCCGCAACGTTGGCCGAGGCAGGAGCGTGGCCACTTAAACTCCAAGCAGCGCGCAGGGCACTGAATACCATCGACCGGCTTCACCGCGCACCGGACGGCGGCTCACTGCTGCAGCGTATACGCTCGCACCTGCGCTCACGAATGGGCTCGCGCTGCTCGGGTATGAGCACTTGACAAAAGGCCCACCCCCCTACGGCTCCTGCGCGCCCTGGCCTGCTGCCTCGGAGGTACAGCGAGAGATAGTCGGCATTGCGGGAGAGCGGAGCACACCCCTCTGTGCTGTGCAGCAGCTGGCCAAAGCCGTCATACACCAGGAGCTCCAGGACCATCTCCTCGTGTACACCGACGGCTCGGTGGCCCGCGACAGCTACTCCCTTGCTGCTGCGGCTACCTACCCCCCCCTGCGACTGCACAGCCAGCAACACGCAACGTTCCTGGGCTCCTCCACTACGGCGAAGGTAATGGGGATCCGGCTCGGGCTGCACCTGCTGCTCACCCTCGGCCCTTCGCCGCCCAGGAGCGCTCTTGTGTGCGACTCCCGCGCCGCCCTCAGCCGCCTGCAATCTAACGGCCGCGGTACCCCACTAGTGCGGGAAATTCGCTCGCGCACCGAGCGCCTCGAGCAGAGAGGATGTGCCATGCGTGCACAGTGGGTGCCCGGTCACTGCGGCATCGCCGGAAACGAAGAAGCTGACGACCTCGCGACCGCTGCACACCAACAACCTGCCAGCGATCTGCCCCTTGCCCTGGAGGACGTGCGTGCGGCCATCCACGACCATCTCCGAAAGCAGCACCCCGATCCACGCATCGCAGGAGGTGAGCGCATCGACGGTATCACCGGCTGTCACGCATTTACACGGTCACAACGTGCAATGATCATCCGTGCGCGCATTGGCTGCGTGTGGCCCGGGGAACGGCGGGTGAGTCACGGAATCGCGACGAATTAGGTGTGTGACGAATGCGGTGCAGTGGAAACACTATAACACCTGCTCCGTCACTGTGCCGCGTTCGCCGATGCTTGTCGCGACATGCTCGCCGCCTATAGGGCGCAGGGCATACTACAAGCCCCAATAAAACGCTACTGTGGCCGCATGGCAATGCGCGCACTCGTGAGCAAACTTTGTTGAGCCTCTGTGCATTCCTCAAACACATGGGCTTGACGTCCCGTCTGTTCTCCGTCAGGTAGTTTCACGCAGTGACCGAACGCTCCACGAGTTCTACATTGAACGATTAATAACTGGACACCCACACCAGTTGTAGCCAACACAGTGCTGTGCGCGTGTGTGATTTAATTTCTGTAAAATGAACTAATCACGCGCACAATCTGGACACAGGTCTTATTGTGTATATAGTTTCAACATATTACTTCTCCCCCATCCTCTCTTCCTCTCCCCTCACCTCTTTCATTTCATTTCTCCATTCTGCCTGCTATACTTTATTCCCGCTGCCCCAGCTCAGGTGCTCAGTATTGATGGCAGATGCCGGGGCTAGCAAAAATCTTTTCGTTCCTTTTTGCTATTATTTTAATAAAAAACCATTAAAAAAACACGCCGCCACGGATCCGAAACCCAGCCGTCAAGGCCACAGACGCCATGAGATTCTTGGGCGTGTTTGGACCCCGCGAAAAATAGCTTTCGGCGTCAAAATACTTTTGATTTTCGAATTACTCACAGGATCTTTGGCGTATAAATAAACGCCATTGGCTATAAATTCGTTAAAGCCCTAGGTGAAACCGCAACATAAAAGCAGGTATTGCTGTAAAAGACAGAAGTGCGATGCTGCTGCAGGTGGTTGATATTCCTTTAAACACGCTTGGGAGCACTGCTTTTACGTCCAATTGTTTCAAAAACGCCGTCAAATTTATCTTGCCGGGCTAAAATGGCGAGTAGTATTTTTACTTACTCAGCAACCTCCACTGGATGATTAAGCAAATTCTCACATTCAGTGAACATTTGCTCAAAGAAGATGAACCAGACTTTGTCTGACACCTTGGTTCCAGACACGCGTTCATTTGCAGTAACGTGGAAATATGATTCATGACAAAGGCTGCCTCACTTTTCAGTGGAAACCTTACCCGCGGCGTGAGGAGGGTGGTGGTGGTGGTAGTGGTTTTATTAAAAATAATAGTAAAAAGGAAGAAAAAGATTTTTGCTAGCCCCGGCATCTGCTATCGATACTGAAGCACCTGAGCTGGGGCAGCGGAAATAAAGGACAGCAGGCAGAATGGAGAAATGAAATGAAAGAGGTGAGGGGACAGGAAGAGAGGACAGGGGGAGAAGTAATATGTACAAACTATTTACACAAAAGGAATTGTGTCCAGGTTGTGCGCGTGATTAGTTCATTTTAGAGGCATTAAATCACACACGCGCACAGCACTGTGTTGGTTACAACTGGAGTGGGGCGTCCAGTTATTAATCGTTCAAGGAAGAACTCGCGGAGCGTTCGATCACTGCGTGTAACTACCTGACGGAGAACAGACGGGACGTCAAGCCCGTGTGTTCGATGAATGCACACAGGCTCACCAAATTTCGCTCAGGAGTGCGCGCACTGCCCTGCGGCCACAATAGCGTCTTGATAGAGTCTGGTAGTATGTCCTGTGCCCTATAGGCCGCGAGCATATCGCGACGAGCATCGGCGAACGCGGCACAGTGAAGGAGCAGGTGTTCTAGTGTTTCCACTGCACCGCATCCGTCACACACATCGCTCGTCGCGATTCCGTGACGCACCCGTCGTTCCCCTGGCCACACGCGCTCGCGGAGGATCATTGTACGTTGTGATCGTGTAAGTGCGCGACAGCTGGTGACACTGTCGATGCGCTCACCTCCTGCGATGCGTGGATCGGGGTGCTGCTTTCGTAAATGGTCGTGGATGGCCGCACGCCCATTCTCCAGCGTAAGGGGCAGATCGCTGGCAGGTAGTTGGTGTGCAGCGGTCGCGAGATTGTCAGCTTCTTCGTTGCCGGCGCTGCCGCAGTGGCCGGGCACCCACTGTGCACGCACGGCGCCTCTCTGCGAGAGGCGCTCGATGCGCGAGCGAATTTCCCGGACTAGTGGGGTACCGCAGCCGTTAGATTGCAGGCGGCTGAGGGCGGCGCGGGAGTCGCACAGCAGAGCACTCCTGGGCAGCGCAGGGCCGAGGGTGAGCAGCAGGTCCAGCCCGAGCCGGATCCCCATCAACTCTGCCGTGGTGGAGGAGCCCAGGAAGGTTGCGTGTTGCTAGCTGTGCAGTCGCAGGGCGGGGATGGTAGCCGCCGCAGCCAGGGAGCAGCGGTCACGGGCCACTGAGCCGTCGGTGTACACGAGGAGATGGTCTTGGAGCTCTTCGTGTATGACGGCTCTGGCCAGCTGCTGCACAGCACAGTGGGGTGTGCTCCGCTTTCCAGCAATGCCGACGATCTCTCGCTGTACCTTCGAAGCAGCAGGGAAGGGCGCGGATGAGCCGTAGGGGGGTGGCCCTAGTGTCAATTGCTAATACCTGAACAGCGCCGCACCCATTCGTGAGCGCGGGTGCGAGCGCATACGTTGCAGCAGTGAAGCGGGTCGATGTGATTCAGTCTCCTGCGCGCTGCTTGGAGCTCAAGTGGCCACGCTCGTACATCGGCCAACGTTGCGGCACACTGCGAGTTTTTGGGCAGGCCTAGGCACACGCGCAGGGACTTGCGGTGCTGAAGCTTGAGTTTCTTCCAGCACGGCTTGCGCACCGTGACGATCGGCAGCACATAGAGCACCGCCTCCAAAGCTGCGGCATTGTATAGCCGCAGCGCGGCTTGCTGGGAGATGCCCTGGCCTCGAGCGGTGAGCTTGTGTACGGCGGCGGCGATCCTCTTCATCTGCAGACAGGCCTTGGTCGCCGCGGGGCGGAAGGAAAGGCGCCAGTCGATGTCCAGGTTAAGGTACCGCACCGATTTACGCCAAGGAATCGGAGTCCCGTCCAGTGACAGTTGCGCAAGGTGTGCGCGCGAGTGCGAAATGCAGCCCATGTCCACCAACTTGTCCGTGCTCAGCGACAGACGAAGGTCGCGCAAGCTGGCATCGATTGCGGTCAGGGCTCCCTGAAGGCATCCCCGCACGCTGAACGCCTCGCCCGGTGGTCCCCGGCACCACAGCGCTATGTCGTCTGTATATACGGACATGTACACATGGTGTCGGTCGCTCGTGGAGAGGGAGGCCGGCACCACCGAAATCGCCACATTAAAGAGAAATGGTGATACAACAGAGCCCTGTTGCGCGCCCATGTCCACCGGGCGAGGCTTGGAGAGCTTACCACCTACTCGTATGCGCATGGTGCGCCCGCTCAGGAAGCCATGAACGTATCGCAATAGGCGCCCGCTCACTCCGGCCGCCTCAAGCACCGCGATAATTGATGCGCGATGAACGTTTTCAAAAGCTCCCGAAACGTCTAGTAGTAGCAGCAGCGCAACCTGGCCTGCCGCCCTGCATGCCCGAGCGGATTAACAACGTCCGATATAGAATCAGCCGTGCACCGCATCCCACGGAAACCCGTCTGCCGCTCGTCAAACAAATCAGCCTCCGCAGCCCGCTCGTTCAGACGCTGCAACGCCATAAGCTCTATGAGCTTACCTGCCGCCAATGTTAATGCCACTGCCCGGTATCCGCTCAGCTCCGTAGGTGGGCGCCCTGCCTTTCTGATGGGACAAACGACCGCGGTTCGCCAATCCTCCGGTAGCTCCCCGCGTTCCCACACCAGGTTTATCAGCTGCAGGAGGATCTCTCGTTACTGCGCATTCAGGTTTCATAGCATCCGGTATGTCACCTTGTCCGGTCTGGGCTCCTAGCGGGGGCGGCAGCGCTGCAGCGTATTGTTCATTTCCGCCGCGGTGAACGGCACATCACGTGGACCTTCCGATGCGACGGGCAAGGGACTGGCGTTGCTTCTGGGGCTCTCAGGAGCAGCTATGTTAGCGGCGTTTGCGGGGCTGGGCGGCGCGAACCGGTCGGCAAACCGCTCTGCCAGCTCTTCAAAGCTGAGGCCGCTGGAGATTGCGAGGGAGGGCGGCCAGCAGTTGACGGTTTGCCTGTGGTTCGGTGATGCGCCGCAGGGTGTCAAACAGCCTCCGCGAGCTGACATCTTCCTCCATCCTTTGACATAGTGAAGCCCAGCGCCGACGGTATAACTTCTTGGCGTGATGGCGCGCAGCCGCGTCCAAATGATTGTAGACAGTCCTGTCTGTCAGTCTGTCGCGCCCGTCGCTCTGCGCGATCTCTCTCCTCGCGAAGATTGAGCAGCTTCATATCAGGTGTGCGCTGCCCTGCCCTTACCTCTGCTCGTTGGGTGGCTGCGAGAGCGCTTCGGACTTGAAAAGAAATCTGCGCTAGTGGCCGCCGCCTCGTCGACCGCCCGCCTGAACGCACTCAAGTTGGTAATGGAGTAGGCACTTTTGGGGCGCGCCTCCAACGCAGTGGATTCGATTAGGATGGAGTATTGATCCGAGCCCCAGAGAGATGCTGATCAGTGCCATGTCGCCTCGATGCCTCTGGATGCGAAGGCAACGTCGATGCAGGAGCCAGTTGTTCCGCGTAGTCAAAATGTGGGCTCGCCGATGTTCAATGGGGTGAGTCCCAGCGGCGTTGCTGCGTCGCGCAGGTCATCTCCACGCGTGGAGTGGCGCGCACTCCCCACGCACTATGGTGGACGCACATAAACACTGGCCACCTACGCGTCAACAAGACCGACGCGCACTGTCACCACCACGCACTCCTGGGCGTCTGATATCGCCGCCGTCGAGCCGACGAGGCCGCGCGTAAATCGCGCACCTTGATTTCCCGGGGCGATGGGATGCGTCACAACAGGGCACTGCGACGAAGGTGGATTCCTCGCACGTGGTGGCTGAGTGGTAGCCAATGTAGCCAGGTAGCCGCATCTGGGGCTCCCCGTCAGGTGAACGTACGTACGTCTCCTGCAGCGCGATAACTTTCGTTGAATACTGTGCGATGCGAACTCGCATTTCGGCGTACCGCGCCGCAAGTGAGCGCACGTTACAATGCAGGATGGATGGTATGCGGGAGGGAGTCCGGCGGCTAGTCTTCATGCTGGCTTATCTGTGCGGGAGCAACCCGCTGCTTCTAAGCAAGCCCGGTGTCCATCGGGGCTTTCCGGGTAAAGTGCGCTGAGGGCGCGCAACGCCAGCTTTAGGCGCGCGATCTCCGCGTCCTGTCCGTCAGGGGGCTGGCCGTGAGAAGCAGCCGCAGGCTCAGGCCGCGCTGTACGGGACGCCGGGCAGCAGGATCGCCGCTGCCGCTGTTGGCGCTGCCGTTGCTTCGGTGGCAGCTGCTGCTGCTGGGGTGTTCCCCTGACGGCCTGCGCATAAGAAAGAGCTCGCGGCGTCTGCTGATGTTGGGCTGGGGCCACTGTTTCAGCCAGGACGAGGGCTCGGACAACCCGCCTGGACATCGGTGCCATGGATGTGGCTATTAAAGTGGCCACGTGACGCTCTCGCAGCCAGTGCGGGCACGCTGGGTCAATGGCTGCGTGCCATCCCCTGCAGTTAATGCAGCGGGGATTGCTCGTGCAGGTACCAGGGTCGTGCGGCCCGCCACAGCGGGTGCATCGGGCAGGAGCGCGACACACCTCAGTGGCATGCCCCAGGCTGGCGCACTTGGCACAATGGAGCGGCCAGGGACGGCAGGGGCGGACCGCGAGCCTGCGCTTGAATATGGCGATGAACGCCGGTGGTGTCGGCGCCGCAAAACGTTTATCACAGCGCTCTGCGTTAGTGCCAGTTGACGTCTTCAAAGGTTTCGTCTGCCGGTCTTCTAAATTCAAACCCACAACCCCTGTGCTATGTCAGTTCAGGTTAAAGTAGTAGTATTTATAGTAAGTGGTTTTATTGGAATAATAATAAAAAGGAAGGAAAAAAGTTTTGCTGACCCCGGCCTTTGCCATCGATACTGATGCACCTCAGCTGACGCGCGGAAATTAAGGATAGCAGGCAGAATGGAGAATTAAAATGAAAGAGGTGAGGGGACACGAAAAGCAGATAGGGGGAGAGATAATATTCACAAATTATTTACACAATAACAAAAGGTGTGCAGGTTACGTTAATGAACCCCAGAATGCCAAAATTACCGAAGCCTTCCACTACGGCGTTCCTCAGCTTTAGTAAATTTGGAACGAAGAACTCCATAAACCAGAACTAAACCCGCCGCGATGGCTCAGTGGTTAGGGCGCTCTGCTACTGATCCGAAGTGCCCGGGTTTGAACCCGGTTGGGGTGGCACCGTCTCGATGGAGGCGAAGCGCAAAGGCGCCCGTGTGCTGTGCGATGGCAGTGCACGTTAAATATCCCGAGGGGGTCTCTATTTTTAACGCGAAAGTTTTACTGGAATAATAATAATAATTGGTTTTTTGGGGAAAAGAAATGGCGCAGTATGTCTCATATCGTTGGACACCTGAACCGCGCCGTAAGGGAAGTTATAAAGGAGGGAGTGAAAGAAGAAATGAAGAAGACGTGCCGTAGTGGAGGTACTTTTTTTAAATGGTTTTTGGGGAAAGGAAATGCGCAGTATCTGTCTCATATATATCGTTGGACACCTGAACCGCGCCGTAAGGGAAGGAATAAAGGAGGGAGTGAAAGGAAGAAAGGGGCGCCGTAGTGGAGGGCTCCGGAATAATTTCGACCACCTGGGGATCTTTAACGTGCACTGACATCGCACAGCACACGGGCGCCTTAGCGTTTTCCTCCATAAAAACGCAGCCGCCGCGGTCGGGTTTGAACCCGGGAGTGGAGGTCTCCGGTATAATTTCGACCACCTGGGGATCTTTAACGTGAACTGACATCGCACAGCACGTAGGTGCCTTAGCGTTTTTCCTCCATAAAAACGCAGCCGCCGCGATCGGATTCGAACCCGGGAACTCCGGATCAGTAGTCGAGCGCCCTAACCACTCAGCCATCGCGGCGGGTAAGTTTTACTGAAGGAAACGCGATTTCGCCGTGGCGGTGCTTCGAGGAAGCACATGACGTCACAACGTGGGACTCGCCGCGGATATTTCTCTCTCTCTCTCGCTTCCTAGTCACTACTGCGCATGCATCACTAGTAGCATCGAGCCACAGGTGTTCCGCCGCTGCTCAGCGCCGCGCCTTTCCTCAAAATCAATAATAATAATAACAATAATAATAATCATAATAATAATAATAATAATTGGTTTTGGGGGAAAGGAAGTGGCGCAGTATCTGTCTCATATAACGGTGGACACCTGAACCGCGCCGTAAGGGAAGGGATAAAGGAGGGAGTGAAAGAAGAAAGGAAGAGAGAGGTGCCGTAGTGGAGTGCTCCGGAATAATTTCGACCGCCTGGGGATCTTTAACGTGCACTGACATCGCACAGCACACTGGGCGCCATAGCGTTTTTCCTCCATAAAAACGCAGCCGCCGCGGTCGGGCTCGAACCCGGGAACTCCGGCTCAGTAGTCGAGCGCCCTAACCACTGAGCCACCGCGGCGGGTAAATAATAATAATAATTGGTTTTTTGGAAAGGAAATGGCGCAGTATCTGTCTCATATATCTTTGGACACCTGAACCGCGCCGTAAGGGAAGGGATAAAGGAGGGAGTGAAAGAAGAAAGGAACAATAGGTGCCGTAGTGGAGGGCTCCGGAGTAATTTCGACCACCTGGGGATCTTTAACGTGCACTGACATCGCACAGCACACGGGCGCCTTAGCGTTTTTCCTCCATAAAAACGCAGCCGCCGCGGTTTTTATGGAGGAAAAACGCTAAGGTGGTGGTGGTGGTAGTGGTTTTATTAAAAAAATAATAATAAAAAGGAAGAAAAAGATTTTTGCTAGCCCCGGCATCTGCCATCGATACTGAAGCACCTGAGCTGGGGCAGCGGAAATAAAGGACAGCAGGCAGAATGGAGAAATGAAATGAAAGAGGTGAGGGGACAGGAATAGAGGTCAGGGGGAGAAGTAATATGTACAAACTATTTACACAATAGGTAATGTGTCCAGGTTGTGCGCGTGATTAGTTCATTTTAGAGGAAGTAAATCACACACGCGCACAGCACTGTGTAGGTTACAACTGGAGTGGGGCGTCCAGTTAATAATCGTTCAAGGTAGAACTCGCGGAGCGTTCGGTCACGGCGTGTAACTACCTGACGGAGAACAGACGGGACGTCAAGCCCGTGTGTTCGAGGAATGCACAGAGGCTCACCAAAGTTCGCTCACGAGTGCGCGCACTGCCCTGCGGCCACAATAGCGTCTTGATGGAGTCTGGTAGTATGCCCTGCGCCCTATAGGCCGCGAGCATATCGCGACGAGCATCGGCGAACGCGGAGCAGCGAAGGAGCAGATGTTCTAGTGTTTCCACTGCACCGCATCCGTCACACACATCACTCGTCGCGATTCCGTGACGCACCCGTCGTTCCTCGGGCCACACGCAGCCAATGCGCGCGCGGAGGATCATTGCAAGTTGCGACCGTGTAAGTGCGCGACAGCCGGTGACACTGTCGATGCGCTCACCTCCCGCGATGCGTGGGTCGGGGTGCTGCTTTCGGAGATGGTCGTGAATGGCCGCACGCACGTCCTCCAGCGCAAGGGGCAGATCGCTGGCAGGTAGTTGGTGTGCAGCGGTCGCGAGGTCGTCAGCTTCTTCGTTGCCGGCGATGCCGCAGTGACCGGGCACCCACTGTGCACGCACGGCACAACCTCTCTGCGCGAGGCGCTCGATGCGCGAGCGAATTTCCCGCACTAGTGGGGTACCGCGGCCATTAGATTGCAGGCGGCTGAGGGCGGCGCGGGAGTCGCACAGCAGAGCACTCCTGGGCGGCGTAGGGCCGAGGGTGAGCAGCAGGTCCAGCCCGAGCCGGATCCCCATCAACTCCGCCGTGGTGGAGGAGCCCAGGAAGGTTGCGTGTTGCTGGCTGTGCAGTCGCAGGGCGGGGATGGTGGCCGCCGCAGCAAGGGAGCAGCTGTCGCGGCTCTCGCTCACGATCACGGAGACGAACGCCGTCCAGAGGAAGGTCGTCCAGCACTATTCGGCGAATGCAGGCCGAGATCGCTGATCTGCGGGACACGGTGAGGTGCCTGACGGCGGCGCTCATCACCACCTCGGAGAACCTTGAGTCCGTCATCGGGACCTTGGACGTGTCGCCGGCGGACCCACGCGTTCTAGCCTTGCGGGACGCCATGGCGCTCGCTCACCAGACGCAGAACTCCATGGCGGCTCCCTCCCCGCCATTTCTGGCCACCCCTGCGCTTCCTGCCGCCATTGCTGCTCCTGGGGAACCGGCTGTGATGCCCTCTCCCCCTGATGCTGCTGCTGCGGGCTCACCGCGGACACCTGCAGCCGAGGAGAGCATGTGCACCCCAATGGACGAGTCTGCTCTCCGGAAACGGCGACGCTCAACGGGGTCCGAGGAGGAGTGGGACTCGGAAACCAAAAGGGACATCGCGGTGGCCAAGCGGGAAGCTCGAAGGCCCCCCACCGTCACTGCTCCCTCTCCCTCCACACTCGAAGGAGCAGGGCCTTCCCAGCAGGAGCCCCATGGAGCCCACCTCCAGCCTGCTGCTGATGCTGCTGCTGTTGCTGGTGGGGCGACGGCGTCCGGAAGAAAAACGGGTGCGACCTCACCAAATCCCGCCGCACGAGACCAGGCTGCGGCTGGGGCTTCGTCTGCTGGCACCGAGCGCGCCCAACTCCGCGGCGCGCCGCAGCAATGCCCCGCAGGCAGCGGCGACGCTGATGCTGGGGCCAGCCTGGTCCCGTGGCGCATTATCACTACCAAGGCGCAGCGGCGTCGGAGAGCTGCCCTGGAGCGAGCCGCGGCTGCCGTGGAGGTCCCGTCCAGCCTGGTGGGGACGGTGCTGTTTCGGCCGGCGAACCGGGGCACCGCCTTCACCAGGGAACAGGGCTGGGAGTTGGCCGAGGAGATCGGATCCCGCCCGGGCGTCCTCGCCGTCCGGGTAAACATGCGGCGGAATGTGGTGGCAGTGGACGCGGGGAGCAGCGATGCTCTCCAGGCCCTGCTAGCCACGGCCGTCATCCACGGCGTGCCGGTCTGCGCCAAGGAGCCTCCTCCTCGGAAACAGAGCTCCTCCGGACTGGTCTTCGGTGTGGACGGGCGCAGGACGGCGGAGGAGCTGCTAGCGGCGGCGGAGTCAACGGTACCGATGGTGTCGGCGTCTCTGTCGGGCAGCACACTCGCTCTCCGTTTTGCGGCGCCGACACCCCCGGCGTTCATCACCATATTCAAGCGCAGGTTCGCGGTCCGCCCCTGCCGTCCCCGGCCGCTCCAGTGTGCCAAGTGCGCCAGCCTGGGGCATGCCACTGAGGTGTGTCGTGCTCCTGCCCGATGCACGCGCTGCGGCGGGCCACACGAGCCTGGTACCTGCTCGAGCAAACCCCGCTGCATTAACTGCGGGGGGCGGCACGCAGCCATTGACCCAGCGTGCCCGCACTGGCAGCGAGAGCGTCACGTGGCCACTTTAATGGCCACATTTATGGCACCGATGTCCAGGCGGGTTGTCCGAGCCGTCGTCCAGGCTGAGACAGCGGCCCCAGCCCAGCAACATCAGCAGACGCCGCGCGCTCTTTCTTATGCGCAGGTCGTCAGGGGAACACCCCAGCAGCAGCAGCAGCAGACACAGAAGCAACGGCAGCGCCGGCAGCGGCAGCGGCGATCCGGTTGCCCGGCGTCCCGTACAGCGCGGCCCGAGCCTGCGGCCGCTTCTCACGGCCAGCCCCCTGACGCTAAGGCGCCTAATCAAACTTTCAGTTTTCAGTTTTCTCTTCATTTCCCTTCCTCCCTCCTTTATCCCTTCCTTTAAAGCGCGGTTCGGGTGTCTACCGAGATATGTGAGGCGGTTACTGTGCCATTTCATTTCCTCAAAAACCAAACATTACAAAGTGAGCCTACGGCGTTCATAGAGTTGCCGTTGACAACTTTGCAAAGGCCGTTCATGTTCTCCAAAGGAAGGGCGCACAACCGGCTCCGTGGATCAGTGGAAACCTCAATCCCGCTTTCATGCTGGTGGCGTTGGTGTCCAACTGGAAAAGCTTGCTTTGATTGCGTTCCGCACACTGAATAGGCAGCGCACCCTCCCTGCCACCCTGGGAGGTGGCATGCAGTTAATGGTTGATCGCGAGAGATTGATCACGAAATGAACGCTGCGTCCTAGCTATTGCTGCAGTTCCGCATATCCGCCACAAGGCTGTCAGCGCTAATGCATTCAGGCCACCTCTCTGTCACACCACCGCCACATGTATCTAAGCACGAATGAGGCATCAGCATATCCAGGGAGCCAGTTATGCACCCTTTCTTTGCTCAAAACCATCGTCGTCTAGAACATTGGCAAGGCCAACGCCAATGAACACTATGAACGCCGGCATCTTTCGCTTGTCATATCGTGGATTAGCTGAGCCAACCCACATTATTTTTTCCGCAGCCTTACAGTTCTGCACGTATTTCTTCCTTTCTTCTTTCAGTCCTTCCTTTATCTTCTCCTCTTACGGCGCCGTTCGGGTGTCGCCGAGATGTGAGAGATACTGCGGCACTTCCTTTCCCCAAAAACTATTTTAGAATTTACAGTTCCTAAGCTGCCTCACGCCACGGTTGAAGTTTCCACTGAGAAGTGGGACAGCCTACCCGACCGCGGCGGCTGCGTTTTCATGGAGGCAAAACGCTATGGTGCCCATGTGCTGTGCGATGTCAGTGCACGTTAAAGATCCCCAGGTGGTTGAAATTATTCTGGAGCCCTTTTCTACGACATATCTTTCTTCATTTCTTCTTTCACTCCCTCCATTAATCCTCCGCTTACGCGGGGGTTCAGGTGTCCACCGAGATGTGAGAGTGACTACGCCATTTCCTCTCCCCAAAACCTTTTTAGAATTTACGCGGGGGCTCGGTGGCTAGGGCGCTCGGCCATTCGCTGAAAGAAACAATAATTATTACTATTATTATTTTCCAATAAATCATATTTCCACGTGAGTGCAACATCAACGTTTGTCTAGAACCATGGGGTGGGACTTGAAACATGATTCGTATGCCCTTGAGCGAATGTTTAGCTGGCTGCCTATCGAGCTCCGCTTTCACCTGCCCCTGGCCTAATCCAGGGCTTCGCCCGCCCCTGGATTTCCTCTCCATCGTTTCCGGAAGGCTTCCGAAGCACGTGGATACCATCGGCATCACGGCCCGCTGCCGGGCTGGCCCTTCAAGCGCCTCCAAAAGTCTGAAGCGGCGCGGCGCCTCGCTAACCCTAACGCGCCGCGCCTGCACCTCTGCAATGCAGCGTCTGACGAAGCCCCTGCAGCCCAGACCCACTGATGCCGCCACCGCGGGGCCTACTCCAACCGCCCACGCCACCGCGCAAAATCCTGTTGCAACCAACACTGTGAGCGACGCTGGGAGCTCCGGATCGACGGCCGCGGCTCAGCCGGCACCCCGCCGCGGTGGCTCAGTGGTTAGGGCGCTCGACTACTGATCCGGAGTTCCCGGGTTCGAACCCGACCGCGGCGGCTGCGTTTTTATGGAGGAAAAACGCGAAGGCGCCCGTGTGCTGTGCGATGTCAGTGCACGTTAAAGATCCCCAGGTGGTCGAAATTATTCCGGAGCCCTCCACTACGGACCTATTCGTTCCTATCTTCTTTCACTCCCTCCTTTATCCCTTCCCTTACGGCGCGGTTCAGGTGTCCAACGATATGAGACAGATACTGCGCCATTTCCATTCCACCAAAAACCAATTATATATGGCTCAGCCGGCAGCGTTCGTCGTCGCCGCAGCGTCCACTGCTCGCCAACTCCACGCTCTAAGGGACGCCAACACCTTTGGGCCCACAGACGCGTCGCAGCCGCCTGCGTTCGTCGACGCCGCCGGTGCCGCCGCGCCTACACCAACCACATTACCCGCTGACACCAAGACCTGCAGCCCGGCACCAGCGTCGCAGATTGCGCCTCAGGCTGACGATTCGTCGGCAGACATGGACTTCATGGCGTCCCCGGTAGACGACACTCCATCCCCGGAAATCGGCTGGAGCACCATCGGTGCCAGCCGTAAGCCTGCTTCCGCCACCCGACCCCGCTCCGAGCTCATCACTGTTGGCATACAACTCCCTCCTGGTACCCTCAATTCCAAGCTGCCTCTCTACGACGTGCTCGCCGCAGTCACCTCCGCTGCACAACTTTCCTCCAAGACCAGTGCAGACATCACCCTTCAGGCCAAGCCAGCCCAAAGCCTTGTGTTTTTAAAAACTCATTCTCCTCTCACCGCCCACCTCCTACTTTCTGTCACGCACCTTCACCTTCACGGTAAGCCTCTCAGCATTAAAACTTATTCCCCCCATCCTCCCATCTCATGCCTCGGCGTCATCCATAACGCCGGTGGCCACTTCACTCCTGATGAGCTCATGCATGATCTAGAATCTTTCAAAACAGATATTCTCGCTGCTCGCATGATGGGATCCACTCAATCAGTGCTCATAACGTTCGCTGGTACCGTCATCCCCCACTTTGTATATTTCAAACGCGTTGCCTTCCGGTGCCGTCCTCATAAACCTAAGCCTCCCACCTGCACCCGTTGTCTCACTCTAGGCCACCGCGCCCACCAATGCCCCCAGCACAGCGTTCCGGCAAAGTGCCGTCGCTGTGCTGCTCCTCTACCCGCTGACCCTTCCGCTCATGTGTGTGCCCAGCCCTGGTGCGTTCATTGCCAGGTGAACACCCACCCCTCCCTCGACCCCACTTGCCCCTTCCTCCTTGCTAAACAACGCGAGTGTGCTAAAGCTGCATACCTCCGACGCCTAGCTTTGCGCAGGGCCACTCAACCCCCCCCCCTCCTCCTCCTCCTCCTCTAATCATGAATATCCATCAGCTCCGATCACGTCACCACAGGCTCCTTCGCCGCCATAGTTAAAGGATCCTCGGTGCCAGCGTCCCTCTCTTCCACTACACCACCCTCTCCATCCTTGACTGACGCGAGCCGCTCCTTCGACCTCCGGCTCGCAATGCTGGAACGCCAGCAGCGAGAGCAGCAGCGCATTTCCCACGATCTACAACAGCAGATACATGCCTTGACTCAAACCCTCCAGACAACCACCTCCTCTCTTACCTCCCAGCTTAGCAAGCTAAATGAGCACCTTGCCACGTTCCCCACTCCCTCCTCTAGCGCCCAGGTCGCCCCTTTGGCTGACCTTGTCGAAACCACCACACAGGCACATCACACTCGCTTGGTTCAGCTGGAAACTTCGGTTCTCCAGATTCTTACCACCCTCCAAGCACAATCAAAGCAATTGGAATCTTTCACATCTATGCTCCAATCCGTCCATGAGTCACTGCCCCCGGCAAAAAAGAAGGAACGCGTACCATCGCGTTCCTCTCCACTCTCAAAATGGCGTTTGGCGAGGACCTCGAAATTGTGCAGTGGAACTGCCGAAATCTTTGCCACAATAAGACCCCCCTCCACCAGTATCTACTCACCCGCCCCTCTCTGCCTCATTTTCTCCTTCTCCAGGAGACCCGGACGGCCCGCAATGTCCCAGGCTACCGCGCCTACCATGCCACTACGGCCACACCACTTGCGTCTATTTATGTACGCAGTGACGTGCTCGTAGAGCAAATTGACATCCCCTCCACCCTCCTTAAATATTTAGTTTGTGTGGTTTATTACCACCCTTCTTCCCGCATCTCACTAGTCCTTTTGTCTTTTTACAACCCCCCTGTCACTTCCTCTTTATTCTCTGCTCTGGGCAAATTCCTTCACTCTCTTCCTTCTACCTCCCATCTCCTCTTTGGTGGTGACTTTAATGCCCCTCACACACTCTGGGGCTACCCACAAACCCTCAAACCCGGCCGCCTCCTGCATTGTCTGGCCCAGGAACGCCACCTCACCCTTCTTAATACTCCTGGCTCTCCTACTCGAGCGGGCATTGCCTCACAACGCCCCACGACACCCGACCTCACTTTCTCTCGGGGTTCACTTTCCTTTCACTGGCAGGTGACAGCCGAAACTCTTCTAAGTGACCACTTTCTCATCCATATCACCACCTCTCTTTCCCACATCCCTCGCTGTCATCCGGTTATTCACACTGACTGGCATGCTTTTCGCACTAATCTCGCCTCCGACTCCTTTCAATCCTACGACGACTGGACGTCGCGCATCTCTGCAGCGCTCACGTCCAGTAGCCGTCGCGTTCGCTCTCGTTACCCAATCCAAGACCCAGATCCTCACCTTATCCGTTTATGGCGTCGCCGTAAACGTCTTCAACGCTCCTTTCGCTCCCAACCACACAATGCCCAACTTTCCTCCCGGATCACTGCTCTGCGGGCTGAGATCGTCGCCCACTGCGCCTCCCTCGAGCACTCTCGTTGGAGTGCTCTTTGTGATGGCCTTGATTCTGCATTGCACTCGCGATCCGCATGGTCTCTCTTTAAATCCCTCCTTGGCACTAAGCCTGCCCTTGCTCCCACTCTAGCTAAAGCCCTCACTCAGGGGACTCCCTCCGAAGTTTTTGATCAACTCGCCTCTCTCTACCTCCCGCCCCCTCTGGCACCCTCCTACCCGGTGTACTCAGGTGGACCTAACCCCGATCTGGACCAATGCTTCACTCTCCGGGAGCTCGAATCTGCTCTGGCTGCTAATGCTACACGCTCGGCTCCCGGTGAGGTTGCCATTACATACACCACACTTGGTAACCTTCCTGACTGCGCCAAAGAATTCCTCCTTCAAACCTACAATGAGGCCTGGGAGAGCGGCTGCTTGCCGAGCTCCTGGACATCCTCCCTTATTTCTATGATTCCAAAGCCGAGCAAACCTCCCTCTCTCTCTAACCTCCGCCCAATCTCCCTGACGTCGTGCGTTGGTAAGACCCTTGAGCGAATGGCTCTGACTCGCCTCTCTGATTTTCTTGAGGCACGGGAGTTCTTCCCCATTCTCTCATTGGCTTCCGACGCCGCGTCTGTGCACAGGACATGTTTCTGATTCTCCAGCAAACGTTCCTGTCCCCTACACCCACTCAAATTTACGCACTTGTGACTGTCGATGTTCGCAAGGCCTTTGACGGTGTTTGCCACGATCACATCCTTTCTCAACTCGCCTCTTTGGATTGTGGCTCCCGCATGTACTCCTATATCCGCTCATTCCTCTCTAAACGTGTGGCTCGCTTTCGAGTAGATACCCACTTGTCTAACCCACACCAGCTCACCCGTGGCACTCCTCAAGGTGCTGTTCTTTCTCCTACCCTGTCCAATCTCGCTATGGCCCCTCTCGCCTCCCAGCTAGCTGAAATTCCCGACCTGCATGATATATTTTACGCCGATGACATCACTCTCTGGTGTTCATCTGGCTCTCCCGGTCACGTACAGGACACCCTGCAACGTGGCCTAGATCTCATCGACTCCTTTCTCACCACCGCTGGCCTCTCTCCTGCTCCTGAGAAATCCGAGCTTCTCCTTCTCAACCATTCCTCCTACCAGCGCTCACACAACCACTTCGTCTCTCTCCACCTTTCTGGCTCTCCCATTCCTGTCGTCACACAGTGCAAAGTTCTTGGCTGCTTCCCTTTGCATGCGGCTAAGAATGTGCAAGCCCTCCACCGCGCTGTCACCACCTGCCACTCTGTAACTCACCTCCTGCGGCGCGTGGTCACTCGACGCTCAGGTCTCCACGAGGCTCACGCGTGCCGCGTTGCCCACGCGCTGGCCCTCAACAAGGTCTTGTACTTTGCACCCTACGCTTCCTTCAATCAGACTCAACTTAACGCTCTCGAGACTGCCCTTGTGGGCCTCTACAAGGCAGCTCTCAACCTCCCTATCACTACCTCTACCACTAAGCTCTTTGCCACAGGCCTCTTCCATCCTCTTAGTTCTCTTCTCAGTCTCCATCGTGACTCGCAGCTTGCCCGGCTTTCCCTTACCCGTCAGGGTCAGTGGTTATTGACTCAAGCGGGTATCTCGCCCATTCCAATCTCCCCGTTTACCTCTCCAATTCCCACCCCCGCTCCCAATCTTCGTATCCTTCCCCTCCCGACCAACATGTCCCCCGTCCTGCACGCCGGACGTCGTCATGCGGCCGCACAGCACCATTCCCCTCTCTTTGATACCCAGGGTGTAGCTTACACGGATGCCTCCTTCGTGGCTCCTCGAGGTTCCTGCGGCTACGCCCTGTACCATCCACACCTCCCTGCTCCTGAAACCCACACCAGCGGGCCGTATCTACACCCTCCAGACGCATTGTCCCTCGAGGTCCTCGCCATTGCTCATGCCCTCCAGTCATTTGCCCTCCTTCCCTCTCTCCAAGAGTACACAGTCTATTCAGACTCACAAGCCGCTATACACCACATACAGAAACGCACCCTGACCCCTTCTCTCCAACAGGAGGTCGAACGAGCGGTCTCCGCACTGCAGCCTTCCATCCTTTTCCTCCGCTGGGTCCCTGGGCATTCAGGGATTGACGGCAATGAGCTGGCCCATCAGCTCGCCCGCGACACACTTTTGTGGGCACCGTTGATCCCCTGGCCCAAGCCCTCGGAGGACGGTGGGAGACTCACCCTTCGCCGCACCATAAAAGAGGTCTACCTTGAGCTCCGCCTCGACAAACGCCTTTACCCTCCCCCTCATCCATCACTCACGGTGCCGGAGTCTCGCCTTCTTCGGCACATTCAGATGAATGCAGTTATCACCCCGTCCCGCCTCTTCCTCTATCGGTATCGATCGGACCCTTCCTGTCCCAACTGCCCCTGTATCTATGCGGACCTGGCCCATTGCCTCTTCTATTGCCCGGCTGCTCAGCAGTCGGGTTCCTTCCCCCCACCCTTTCTATCCATCACCACCTGGCTCGACTGGCTTGGCGCTGAAGGGGAAGAAGAACAGCGGCTTCTGGTCGCCCAGGCGGTCGACATGCTCGGCCTATAAATTATGGTCGAATAAAAGTCTTTACTGCTACTACTTTGTCAGGAACTATGGGGTGGGACATGAAACATGGTTCATATGCCCTTGAGCGAATGTCCATTGAATGTGAGACTTTGCTAATGGCTCGATTGCAGGTTTCCGCGTGAGTAAAATTATTGCTCGCCATTTCACCATGGCAAGATACATTTGCTCGCATATTTAAAGCAATCGGACACGAAAGCAGTGCTTCTAAGCGTGTTTCGATGGATTATCAGCCACCTGCAGCAGCAACGCGTTTTGGGCTTTCACAGCAATACTAGCTCTTGTGTTAGAGCTTCTTCCACGCCTTGGAGAAATCATAGGCGATGATTGTTATTTGTGCGCCCAGGATGATGTTACTAATGCGATTATGAAATGTATTTTTACGAGGAAAGCAATGTTTCGCGAATCTTGCGGCGTCTGTGACCTTGACGGTGCAGAATTTTTGCCGCGGCTGGGTTTCTGATTCTCGGTGGCGTGAACAGATCCGCTTTGTTCATGTCAGTGAACGCTCATGGCAGTGAATTGAAATACTTTATAGAGTAGAACGCAATTTTTATCTGGTCCCGTTTTAAAATACAATTTACTCATGTACACATCAGTACACAAAGGCACTTAATTATGTCAAAGACCACAACGCATTCTATGGGCTCAATTTTTGTAACGGCAGCTTCACTGGGCTACCAGTCGAGCATTTCATGGTACATTGGAGAGACCAGTTGTGCGCATGCGTCGTTACCATGGCAACCTAAGGGGAGCAAAGTGCGGCTGTCCGCCGCGGCCGCGCGCGCGCTCCACCGTCAACGCCCAGCGTGACGTCACGCGGAGGTGCAGTTCAGCGCATGCGCCGATACCATGGCAACCAGAGACACCCCACAGCCGTGCCGCGTTGTTCGTCGCCGCCTCGCTGCACGCCGCTTTATCACCCGAAGTTTTCCGCTAGGGGGCCGACGGAGACTCATGTGCTTGGTATGGGCTCCGCGTTCGAACACCTCCTGCAAGAAAAAATACCAAGATACGTGAACTCCGACACACGGAGAAGAAGCGGGAGTGTATAAGGCACCTTTAAAGGGCTCTTTTAAGCAAATCGGAGCTCGGGCAACCGAGCTCTGACTGTCTAAAGCCAGCGTCGCTCCGGCGCCCTCGCTTAACCGAAACCGAACGCCAGGCCTATCGCGGCGCGAACGCCGCGGCGGCAGGCATGGAGTACGCCGTAGTTGGAACTAATGCATCCCCAGTCGATTTCGATACGACCGATTTGAAAACAATTGTTTTTTACCGTAAAAAGAACCCCAAAGCTGAGTCATTAACAGCTCGGAAGCCA